>JASDQU010244287.1:22001-69050 GCA_032191745.1 Picea mariana
TAACCTTTTGGGGACCAAAAGGTATTTTAGTGGGGAGGTGTGATCCAGAATCGGATCCAGAAGCCTGACAAGGCTCAAAAAGGCTCAAAAATGAAAGTGCTCAGAATCCAACGAAACCAATGCCATTGCGTCTGTCTCGTCTTCCTGATTCCGGCCATATATTTACCCCGTCATTGGTTACTATGTTTAGTAAAATGTTATGAAGCTCATGGGGTTCGACCCCGCGACTTGATTGTAAGGGAAAAGTGTTTGGTAAAGCCCCAACCACCAATGCGCCATGTGTGAAGCTTGTGTATGTAAGCCAAACTTTAATTATATAAAGTGAATGTTGTAATATGGTGCAAAAAGGAGGGGGCTGGGGCTAAGCCCCAACCCGTGGTCGTGTAACCCCCATACACCCGAGGGCGCGGGCACCACATGCGGAAGTTCAGATAAGGGCCAGCCCCTGGCCCCCACGCCACCATGTAACCACCTCCAGTAAAGGCACATACGACCAGGGCTATAGCCAGCAGTTGGGGTGCGTATTTAGCCCACGGTTTAAATGGCATTAACACATGACCACAGAGTTCGGGAAGAGGGCCAGCGCATAGCCCGAGGGGCTAGCGCTCGCCCACATGGCCCCATATGACCCTGCCAAGGGGGCGCGCACCGGACAAAGGGGGATTATCCCCTATTATTATACAAAAAGTGGGTTTTTGTTAATGTTTTGGATTTTTTTATTGATATTGTGCCTGTTATTAATGGATTTTGGTCATTTTTGGGAGATATTGGGCATTTTTGGAGGCCAAATTTTGGGAGGAAGTTGGGGATGGATAACCAACTTCAGATATATAAAAACTAACCCTGTTTGAGGCCATAGAGGACAGTCAGAGCATAGTTATGCTGAAGGGAAGCCAAGCCAAAGCCATTTTTATGCAGGGAAGCTATTGAGGAGTAGATGCTTGCGGGCCATTTCTGGGAGCTCCGGACACCCGTTTTGCGTGCTGTTTTCTTTGCTGGGTTCTAGAGATCTGGAAGAACATGACCAAATCATTCTTGTAGCCAATTAGCATTGCTGCGATGTAATTTTGAGCTTTTGAACAGAAATAAAGAAGCCTCCCCCACAGAGACAAAGGCCCGAAGACGTAGGCAACATAGTGCCGAACTCCGTTATCAATTCTTGTGTTATGGTTTGATGTTTATTATTTCATTTCAGATCTGCAAATGTGTATGTCATAATTCCTCTCTTTTCCTCATTCTTTCATTAAGCTTCTCATATGGTTAACTAACACATGCAAATTAAAAAAACTCAACCATAGTCATTAAAAGATTCTACAGATTAGTTTAGGTCCACCTTGAGTGATATGGTCGATCATGATGTGGTTATGTTAGATACACATAGTATTTATGCCGAAGGAAACATGGAAAATATTTCTCCTATTGTCGTGATTGACATCTCTCGAACCCCTAGTAAAATTCAAAACGTATATATCGGTGCAGATTGTTCTCCTGAGGAAATTCATATCTACACCAATATCTTCAAATAATTATGAGATGTATTTTCTTGGTCATACGAAGAGATGACAAGGATCAACCCCAGCATTGTCGAGCATGAAATTAAAACTTATCTGAATGCTAAACCTATTCGACAACATCTTAAAGCCATTAATCCTAAGAAGGCCCCCGCTATTAAGGTAGAGGTGGAGAAGTTACTCAATGTTGGCTTCATCTACCCAGTTCCCTTGACCGAATGGGTGTCCAACCCCATTCCCGTAGATAAAAAGAAAGGAACCATCCATGTATGTATGTATTTTAAGGACCTGAACAAAGCACGTTCTAAATATAACTTCCCCACTCCTTTTATTAACCAGATTATTGACGAGTGTGCGGGAAGCAAATTTTTTTCCTTTATGGATGGATTTTTAGGTTATAATCAAATTCAGATCAAACCTGAAGATAAAAATAAGACAACATTTATTTGTCCTTGGGGTACCTTTGCATACCGTAAAATGACTTTCGGTCTTAAAAATGTCGGAGCGACCTTTCAATGTGCCACTAACTTTTCATTTCATGATCTTAAGAATATCATCGAAGCTTACCTAGATGATCTCTCTACTTAGTCTCACGAGAGGGTAGATCAATTGACTCACCTTCAAATAGTATTTGAGATATGTACTTATTATCGCATTTGGTTGAACCCTCATAAGTGCATATTTTGCGTTAGGTCTAGTCATCTTTTAGGATTCATAGTTTATGAGCATGGGATCATGGTGGATCCTATGAAGGTTGAGGCAATACTTTAGTTTCCTCCCCCGCACAACATTCAACAACTTCAGGGTTTATAGGGGAAGACTAAATTCTTGCATCATTTCATAGTTAACTATGGAAATATAACTAAAGGTTTCATGTGTCTTTTGAAGAAGGACACTCCGTTCATATGGGATGAGCGAGTCCAAGAACCTTCGATGCTCTTAAGAAAGCCTTGGTATCAGCACCTCTGTTGAAGCCCCCGGACTACAGTAGAGACTTTTTGTTTTATATCGCCATGTCCAAAGGGACGATTGTTATGGTACTTGTTCAGAAGGACGATGAGCTCCATGAGAAAATTTTCTACTACCTTAGTCAAAATATAGTTGGTCTTGAACTCAAATAATCTCATGTAGAGAAGCTAGCCTTGGTCGTTGTACATGTGATTCAGAGATTACGGTCTTCTATCTTACTCTGCAAAACTACCATGGTTGTGGATATCAATCCATTTCAATGCGTCCTTATTAGGTGTATCACAGGGGGAAAATACAATAAGTGGATTGTTATTTTGTAAGAATTCGATCTTGATTTTGCTTTTGTAAAATCCAAGAAATCTCTAGTTTTTGCAGAACTGATGTAATATTTCCCTAGACTGGATGAGGATATTTTTCATGACGATTCATTCGCGTATGAATATATCTTCCTTATCTCATATTCATACCCCTGGTATGTAGATATATTAATATACCTTCACACCCTGAAGTTCCCCCAGCATCTGTCGAGAGACAATTGATGACGTGTACATCATCAGGATAAAACATACCTTATTATCGGTGACACTTTGTAACGTCGAGGGGTGGATAATATTTTGCAACATTGTTTGAATCATGAGGAGGTTGAGAATGTTCTTGATGATTGTCACAGTGGGTCATGTGGTGGTCATTTATCCGAGCTTGTGACAACCTGAAAGATATTGCGAGTTTGTTATCTTTGGCTGTCAATTTTTAAATATTACATTGAAGCGGTTAAGAAGTGTCACCCTTGCTAGGTGTTCACTCGGAAAATGCGCTCACACCCATCTCCTCTTCACCCGGTCATCACTGTCAGTCCCTTCACCAAGTGGGGGGTGGATTTGATGGACTACAACCTAGCCTAGGCAGGGGGGCACCAACATATTATCGTGGTCATAGGTTATTTTACTAAATGGGTTAAGGCCATGCCTACCGTTAAATATGATGGTAAGACTGCAACATTTTTTGTATTCAATCAGATTATATCCCAGTTTGAAATCCCAAGAGCAATTGTCATTAATCATGGCAGTCACTTCTAAAATGAGATGATGACAGAGTTGGCATCAAAGCTAGGGTTTACACACGATCATTCTTCCCTTTATTATCCCCAGGAAAATGGACACGTAGAGGATGTGAATAAATCCCTAAAGACCATTTTGCAAAAAAATGTCAGTCAAAGTAAATCTAACTGGCATTTGATGCTTTACCCTGCACTTTGGGCATATTGAACCATGGTCAAGACTTCCACTGGTTTCTCACCATTTCAATTAGTACATGACATGGAGTCAATTCTTCCTATTGAATGTGAAATCCCTTCCTTTAAATTGGTGATCGAGCTCCTACCTGACATGATCGATCTCGAAGAATGCCTCATACACCTAGAGCACCTTGATGAGCAACATCAAGACGCATATACGGTTATCGAAGAAAATAAACGACGTGTTAAGGCTCAATAAGATAATTATGTTTGTCCTCGACAGTACATTAAGGGTGACTTGGTTCTCCTTTATGACCAAGCCAAGGAACTGTTGGGGGCAGGAAAGTTCAAACCCATGTGGCCCGGTCCTTATATCGTATGAAGTGTCCTAGAAAAAGGGGCTTACAAATTAGAATATTATGAGGGGAATACGTTGGATGAGTCTATAAATGGGCTCTACCTTAAAAGGTATTACACTTGAGCCCTCTGTTAGGACCATACAATGTATCTTTTTGCCCACACCTTTTGCTACCTTTACACCCTTGTTTCACTCACATTTAAACTCACATTATCACCTTACCCTATCTTTCCAAAGGTATATAACGTCTCTTCTCTTTACTATATGTTTAATCTATTTTGCATATAATTTTACATTACTCTCGTACTTAACCATTGATCATAAATGTATAAGTGCTGAAACAGTTCAAACTACAGATTAGCATTGAGGCATGTTGCTGAAACAGTTAAAGCATGCAAACCCTGTGGCTGAAACAGTCTGTGGACTACGATTCTGAAACAACAACTCACACAGAAGAAGTTGTTACACTCTCCGTGGTCTACGATGCTGAAACAACAACTCACACAGAAGAAGCTGCTACACTCTACGTGGTCAACGATGCTGAAACAAAAACTCACACAGAAGAAGCTGTTACACAGTCCGTGGTCTACGATGCTGAAACAACAACTCACACAGAAGAAGCTGTTACACCCTTCGTGGTCTACGATGCTGAAACAACAACACAAAACTGTTACATTGACCACAACAACTGCACCTTGAGCTAGCATTAACCATCGTTGCTGCCTGAGACCAAGTTGCTGAAACAGTCAGAACGCAAATCCCGTGGCTGAAACAACCCACGATTTGCGATGCTGAAACAACATACAACAACAGTAACAAGAAGACAAATAAATAATTTGTTCCTCCAGCCGCAACAACAACACCTCACTCAACACTTGTAATAGTATTCTGTTGCGGGAGACTAGGATATCCTATTCTAGTTTAGAAATTCGATCTGACTAAGAATAGGACTCAGATGTACACCTGTAATTTGTTGATCAAATTGTATCGAAGGGATTCTCCTCTTTAAATAAGAGGAAATCATCATTAGAGAGGATATTCTTTTTGGCTAAGAAAGGATTTACAGAGAGGGACGTGTTTTACTTCAGATTGTAATATGATACAGTTGACAGATGAATAAAAGACTGTTCTGAACATTTCTCTCTATTTCCTTTCGTTTCAGGGGAATCTTGTGAGAAGGGAGGGCCCACCTTCTTCACAAGATTCACCCATTAGCTTTGTAGTGTGTTAGTGTTATTTCTGTTCATGCCTTGATTAAATTCTGTTTTGCTGAAACACTACTTTACTGAACTCTGTTTGCTGAAACACTACTTTACTGAACTCTGCTTTACTGATTATTACATTATTTTCATATGATTCATGCTTGGGTAATTGTTAATCATTCTAGTTAACAATCATGTTTGGTGAATTTATGAAGGAGTAATAATCAGGGATAGGTGATGAAGATTCCTGCTTGGGGAATAGGGTCATGTTCCCTGTTAAGAGATAGTTAGCCTTCCGTGTGTGTCAATCATTTCAATTAGTAATGAGTTCATGAAAGTGTGCTAATCGGAAATAGGTGCTGAAGATTCCTGCTTGGGGAATAGGGTCCTGTTCTCTGTTAGAGATAGTTAGTCTTCACTGCATGTCAATTATTTCAATTAGTAATGAGTTCATGAAAGTGTGCTAATCAGAAATAGGTGCTGAAGATTCTTGCTTTGGGAATAGGGTCCTGTTCTCTGTTATAAGATAGATGGTCTTTCCTTTTGCAGTGTCTTGAAGGATTTCTTTCCAGGTTGTTATTTTCTTAATGTAATCCAGGATTCTTTGGACAATTATTTCTTTAAACATTAAACTCTGCAATAGGTAGACTACTTTCCTGTAATTCAAGTTAGAACTTCAGTTTGTTCAAGACAAAGTGTGATTAATATGTTTTTACTACAACTCTAGGTTGCTTTTGAGATTGAGCATATATAGTGCGTGGTTACCTTTGAAATAAATAGACTTCCCTGGGTTGATAATTTATGTAGCACTTGATTGTTTAGTTAAATAAGAAATTATAGTGACCAACATTTTGGCGCCGTTGCCGGGGAAGGTAATTATAGATTTCAAAAGCACTTATGATTTTTCAGATACAAAGATTGCATGAGAGGACGCAGAGACCCCAAAGACACTGACCCTACAGGTGGCAGGGGTAGAGGAAGAGGAGGAAGAAAGAATTATATTGACGAGATTATATCAAAGTCTGAATCTGCTTCTCAACGACCAAACTCTCGGAAACCAAAATCCCAACCTTCATTTCAAGAAAACTTTGAAACATGGAAAGAAGTTTGGAGTCCTGAGACAGTCGAGAAACCAACAGGAAAAATTGAGGACAGAGCAAGCGCAGTAGGGGAGCAGACAAAAGAAAACATGGATGAGTACAATGAAGAATTGCATCATGAAGAACAGGCAAGTCATGAAGGAGAGGTAAATGATGAAAACTCTTTCTCCACATTAGGATTTCCTATTGGTGATCTTCCTAGAGGGGTAGCTCCCATGAAGAACATTCCACTCTCAACACTACCTAACTTTCATGGTTTGTCTTCAGAAGATCCTGATGAATTCCTTTTTGAGTTTGATATATTATGTAGAAGTTATGATTACATTTTCAATGCTCAAAAATTAAAGCTATTTCCAGCAACATTGAAAGGAAATGCACTAAAATGGTTCATGAGTCTTGGAGGCCATGTAATCACAACATGGGACCAAATGAAAAGAAAATTCCTGAATAAATACCAGGACTATTGCTGAATAAGAGAAAAAAGGGAGGAACTATTTAAGATGATGCAGAAGGAGGATGAAAATCTGGAGGACTTTGTAGAAAGGCTACAATATAATCTACAAAGATCCAGTCACCCCAATGTAAGTAAAGATATTCTTAAAACTATATTATTAAAAGGAGTAAGGGATGACTATCTAGATATGCTGAATATGCTTGGAAAAGGGGACATATATAATGAATCATACGATGAAATTTTTAACTTATGTAAAATATGTTCAAGAGGAGCTTCAAGAAATAGATCAAATAGCAGGGATACCACATTTTCAAGAGTCCAAAAATTAGCCAGTGGGGGAGCAACAAGAGCCTAAATAGGTAATTTACTTGAAGGTTTTAAAACTGAAATGTTAAGCTCTTTTGCCTCACAAATTGACACCCTGCAGATTCAAAAGAAGCAAGAAGAAGCAGAAGCAACTATGTCCATCTTTTGTTCTAAATGCAGAGACACGCACCCACGAAGGGAATGTCCATTGGACAAAAAGCCAATCTTCACCATCTGTGATAAAGATCATGAAACACAACAATGCCCTTCTCTACCAGGGATCAAGGCAACATTACAACCAACTGATGAAGAAGTTGAAGCTGTCTATCTGTTGACACAGAGAAGGCAATGGAAACCGCGGGGACAAGGTATGAATCCTAACATGCCATTTACATCTTCTAATCGTTGGAATAGCTATCCTTCTTTTAATCAAATGAATTACCCTCCCTATAATCAAATGCAATATCTAAATCAAATGAATTACCCACCCATGCAACAAACTAACCCACCCTTTGTTGATCCGTCAATGTGGACTCCTTGGACTCCACAACAACAACAACCGTATCAGAACCAATGGAATCCAAATTGGAGAGGACAACAAACCCCCTTCCCAAATCAATTTCCTCAATCACAATTTCTACAACCACTCTCCTTACCATCAGGTACCCCACCAAACAATCAAATAATGAGGCCCCAACTACCTGTACAACCTAACCCCAACCCCAATAATAAAGCTGTGCAGTGCATTGATATTCATAACCAGCCTACATTTTCTCTTCTCCCTGCGCAATGCAACGATATTCATTTACGATCAGGGAGAATAGTAGAACATATCATAGCTGATGTTACATCTTCTAATAAAGAGGAAACAAAAGAGCATGATGTACCTGAAGAGGTACAATCATCCTCTAACACTGCTGCTGAAACAACAAAACCACCATTTCTTGAGCGTTTAGCTTTGACTAAAACGCCTGAGCCACCGGATTTCAATCTTCTGGGGGAGTTACAAAATCTTTATGTCAAAATCCCTCTATTACAAGCACT
Source organism: Picea mariana (assembly GCA_032191745.1). NCBI lineage: Eukaryota > Viridiplantae > Streptophyta > Pinopsida > Pinales > Pinaceae > Picea > Picea mariana. The sequence goes on from JASDQU010244287.1 coordinate 30,180, forward strand.
TCGAGATTTGCCAATTTATGCCAGGACTATGGGAGATTGTGTTAAGAAACCTGGTAGGAAAATTAAGGATCCCCTCACAGTCCATGTCATGGGTGACCTGTCTGCACTAATGTCAGGTAAAGTCCCCCCAGTTAAATATGGTGATCTCGGTCACCCTACCGTCTCAATACAAATCAGAAAAACGATAATCCCTCGAGTCCTGGTAGACTTAGGTGCCGCTATCAATATTATGACTCTGGAAACCTCACAACTGTTACAATTGCAAAATGAAATCAGAGACACCCCAACTATCCTAGAATTCGCTGATCAATCCACAATTAAAACGGAGGGAGTCATTGAAGACCTAATTATCTCAGTGGAATCCTAGAATTATCCAACTGACTTTGTGGTATTACAACCTAAAACAAAGTTGGGGGGGCCACCCTCTAATTTTGGGCAGGCCTTGGCTAGCCACAGCAAATTCTTTTATTAGCTGTAGATCAGGTTCAATGACAATTTCCAATGGTTACAAAACTAAACATCTTACCCTCTACCCTCATGCTACACCCTTGATTAATAATGATAATTCTTTATGGGTAGACTTTGACGATCAACTTACTCAACCCATCTTGACTATCGGACAAGCTCTAAGCCTTAAAGACACCACTGAGGATGAAGTAATTAATAATTTTATTTGTGAACCCTCCTCTATGACTCCAGAAACTCACAACCAGCTAGCTGCACTTTTGGAGTCAGATAATCAGGAAAACCTTGACTCTGAAAACCCACCTCAAACATATGCCACCATCTCTTCTAAAAGCATACCAGTAGAAATTGAACCTGGTAAAACACTGAACATAAACCCCAACTTGACAGATGCTGAAACACAACAATTAATGAAGTTACTTCTTGAAAATAAAGAATCATTCGCATGGGACTATACAGACATGAAAGGAATCTCTCCTAAATTATGTACTCATCGAATATATATTAAGGAATATTGTCGACCGATCTGCCAATCTCAACACCGAATGAACCCTAACTTAAGAGAAATCCTTAAAGAAGAACTTCAAAAATTGCTCAACGCAGGGTTTATATATCCTATATCAGACAGTGAATGGGTTTCCCCGTTGGTTATAGTTCCTAAGAAAAACAGAAAATGGAGAGTATGTGTGGACTATAGAGCCTTAAATAAAGAAACTCAAAAAGATCACTTTCCATTACCATTCATTGATTAGGTGTTAGACAATTTGTCAGGGAAGAAATTTTTCTCCTTTTTAGATGGTTTCAGTGGGTATAACCAGATCAAAATTGCACCTCAGGACCAAGACAAAACCACTTTTACCAGCCCTTGGGGAACTTTTGCTTATAGAGTTCTCCCATTTGGACTATGTAATGCACCAACAACCTTTCAAGAGCAGTTATAGGAATCTTTTCTGATATGCTTAATGACTCTATGGAAATTTTTATGGATGATTTTACCCCGTATGGTGTTTCTTTTCTGGAAGCACTACAAAACCTTGAGAAAGTGCTTAAACGATGTATACAAGCCCACCTCTCCTTAAGTACAAAAAAATGTCATATGATGATGAGTGAAGGAATAGTGCTTGGACATTTTATCTCATCTTAAGGAATTTAGGTGGACCCATCTAAGATACAAGTCATTAAAGATCTTCCTATTCCCAAAACCCAAACAGAGGTAAGAAGTTTTCTAGGACATGCTGGATACTACAGAAGATTTATCAAATTTTTTTCCAAAATAGCTTCTCCTCTGTTTGTGTTACTGATGAAAAATGCTGAATTCAAATGGACTAATTCTTGCCAGGAAGCATTTAATACACTTAAACATCAGTTATCTACAACTCCTATTCTTAGAGGACCTGATTGGACACTTCCCTTTCATATATCCTCTGATGCTTCAGATACTGCAATAGGAGCTGTCTTGGGACAAGAAGAAAATCATCTTCCTTATGCTATTTATTTCATTAGCAAGAATATGACTCCTGCTGAACTCAATTATACAGTTACCGAAAATGAATTCTTAGCAGTTATCTATGCTATTAATAAATTTAGACATTACATCACTGGCTACTCTACTCTTGTCCATACTGATCACTCAGCTAGCAAATATCTAATGAACAAACCTATCACAAATGCTCGAGTCACCAGATGGTTACTATTATTGCAATAATTTGATATTACAATTGTAGATATACCAGGAAAAGAAAATGTAGTTGCTGATTTCCTTTCTCGGTTAACACCTGATGATGATACCCCAGTAGATGATTCATTTCCTGATGAATATCTATTTGCAGTATCTGCTCACTCACCTTGGTATGCAGACATTGCTAACTACTTGGTTGCAGGGAAGTTACCACCACACCTATCCCACCGAGAGAAAAGAAGAATCATTCAACAAAGTGCTCGGTATAGCTGGATAAGTGGGTGTCTTTTCCATATAGGACTTGATCAAGAAATCCGAAGGTGCATTAGAGAAGATGAGGTTTATGATCTACTAAAATCTTGTCATGATGGCCCTTGTGGAGGGCATTTTGCTGATAAGAGAACAACACATAAAATTCTCATGATGGGGTATTACTGGCCCTCACTTTTTAAAGATGCAAAGAAATATGTCTGAGCCCGTGATAGCTACCAAAGAATGGGCCAACCTAATCATAGAGATGAAATTCCATTAAACCCCTAGATAGTACTTGAACCATTTGAAAGATGGGCCTTAGACTTTGTAGGACCCATTAACCCCCCATCCAATCAGAAAGTTTACATAGTGGTATGCACAGATTATATGACCAAGTGGGTGGAAGCTAAAGCACTCCATAGAGAAACTGAAGAAGCAGTTCTAGAATTCCTATTTGAAAACATCTTCATCAGATTTGGAGTGCCAAGAGAATTAGTTATATATGGAGGACCTCCTTTCACTTCTCATGGTTTTAAAGCCACCCTTCAGAAATATCATATTCAGCATAGAATGACTACACCATACCACCCCCAAGCCAATGGGCAGGTGGAAAGAAAAAATAAAGTAATAGAAGCCATTCTCACAAAAACAGTGAAGGAAAATAGAAAGGACTGGTCCCACAGGCTCCCTGAAGCATTATGGACCTACAAAAATACCTGGAGAAATACTACATGATTCTCTCCCTATGAATTAGTCTATGGAAAGAGTGTTGTCTTTCCTGTGGAATTTGAAATCAAAACCTTAAGGACTTCTTTAGCTGTCAACCTTGATTTGACCGATGCACAGACAACCAGGTTGCAACAACTTAATGAATTGGATGAAAAAAGAATAGATGCCATTCATCAGACAACTATGATTCAACAACAAAGATCAAAATGGCATGACAAAACTATCAAGCATAAGCAATTCCAAAAAGGTAATTGGGCCCTACTGTATGACTCTCGGTTCAAAGAATTTCAAGGGAAACTACGTACAAGATGGCTTGGACTTACGAAGTAGACACTATTTTCCCCAATGGAACAGTAAGGCTCCTCACAATCAATGACTCTAAAACATCGTTACTTGTAAATGGTCATCGGCTCCGTCTGTACCAGCGCCCTATTTCCAAAGAAGATTTTAAGGCTACATGCGTGGCAGACTCTCATTACCTCTTTTTAGAGGGGGTTCCTACCCCTCATTGCAATTAATTATTTTTAATTTAGTTTCTTTAGTATTAGATTAGATTTCGTTTACTAATAATCCCTGTCAAGAAATACCATGTTACAATCAATTTTTGCAGATTCCCGATCAAAGCACAGGCCTACTAAGAAAGGACGATCCTACTTCAAGAAGAGGCAAGCTTTCCCATTGCCGAAACATCGCTGTTCAACAACATTTTGCTCTTTCTTCATTGTTGAAACACCACTGTTCAGCAAATTTTTTATTTTCTCCATTGCTGAAACACCACTGCTCATCAACTTTGTGCCTTTTCCCCACTGCCGAAACACCACCATTCCACAATTTCTCGCCCTTCTCTTCTCATTGCTGAAACACCACTGTTAGCAACCTTTCACCATTTTCCCCATTACTGAAACACCACTGTTCAACAATCTTTCACAATTTTTCCCCATTGCTGAAACACCACTGCTCAACAACCTTTCCCCATTTTCCCATTGCTGAAACACCACTGCCAGCAACATTTTTCCATTTTCCCATTGCTGAAATACCACTGTTCCGCAATTCTTCACATTTTCCCATTGCCGAAACACTATTGTTCAGCAATTCTTCACATTTTTCCATTGACGAAACAACACCGTTCAACAATTGTTTCACCCTTCTTTCTATGGCTGAAACACCACTTCCTCAACAATATTCTGCAACATCACTCTTCAACAAACATTTATCTATTCTTCCTATCACTGAAACACCAACTTTTCAGCATTCTCTGTCATTAACCCTTTGCGCTCTCATACTACATTTTGTCCTTCCAATCAACAAATCCTTGGTACAATTCAACTAACAAATCAAAAGTCTCTGCCACGGCCACTATAAAACTATTATGGACAGGCACTATATTTTGTTTGAAGTACGAATCAAAAGGTAAAGGTGAGGTATGTAAATTTTATGTAAATACAATTAAGCTATAGTTAATGAGAAGATTCCAACTCATTATTACCACTCATGTAAAATCATTATTAGCCACACTTGAAGGGGGGGAGAAAATATCGAACTTTTATACCATCATTTCACATGAATTAACCACCTCCATTCCTACTTACCATCCTTTCATTTGTTTCACCACCATTTGCATGCCTTCACTCAAAAAAATCACTCTGCACAGAAGCGATTACTCGACTCTTTGACGCTGCATTTTACCGAGCTGTTAGCTATGGGAGACCCTGTTATACGGTACGAACCCGCCACGACAGCCCTGTTAGAAATGTATCCAAAAGTTTATCAAATTTTTCTGCAGGCAGGATGGCTCGGTTATTTTCAGAGACTCCAGGGGTATGATCAACAACAGGTTCTGCAATTTGCTCGAAATCTCCAGGAAGATCATTCCATTGTTCAAGGGGTTCAGATTCCAGTTACAGAAGAGGATATAGCACAGGTTTCGGGTCTCCCTACCAATGGCATTCGCTTGTTCAGCCACAAACATATCATCCTCAATGCCCAGCAGGATTTCCTCTTGCGAGGGGAACAAATTGAACCCAAAGGCTTGGGTGTCCAACTTAGCTCGTTGTCGCCTCCATGGCCGAAAGTTGCAAAATTTATCAAGCACTACCTTACCTGTGAAGGCCGATACCAAGTAGTCTACCATTCCGATTTTGTCATGTTGTCTCATTTAAGACATGCTAGATTGGTGAACATTCCTTATTATCTGCTCGGATGTCTTAAAAATATGTCGCACTACTGTAAAAAGGATAAAGATTCCACCTTTTCACTCACCCATCACCATCTCATTCAACTTCTTATCCAAAAAGGTTTTTCCCAACAAAACCCTTCACTAAACAACCCACCCATAGATCCCCAAGAAGCTATTGAAATTCCTGAAAATCTGTAGGAACAACATCCACAAAACCCTCCAGATTCTCTAGAAATACCTAACAGTCTGCCTACAGACCCAATCAATCCAATTAACCCCCCTACCATACCAAGCCCACCCCACATTTTACCAGAATCATCCATTCCTGCCCTTCATATTCTTAGTGATGATTCTGAACCAGACAATTCCCCCTGTCCCATCATTGAGGAAAATCCCCCACGTAAACGAAAGCAAATTCCTTTCTTTCCGCCCTTTTTACAAAGAAAACCAACAAGGGCCTCAACAAGGGCAACCACTACTGCCACTGCCCTAAACCCCCAACCCATCCGACTAATACCCCGTACACCTCCAACCTCCCAAATGCCAGAATCTTTACCTATTCCACCCACGGGCACTGAAACAAAAGAACCAGAGGCCCAGTGTGTTGCGACATTATCCGTTTCAAATCAAGTAGCTGAAACACAAGAACCAACTACTCATCAAGTAGCTGAAACACAAGAACCAACTACTCATTTAGTAGCTGAACCATAAGAACCAGCTACCCACTTAGTGGCTGAAACACAAGAACCAACTACCCACTCAGTAGCTGAAACACAAGAACCAGCTACCCATTTAGTAGCTGAAACACAAGAACCAACTACTCATTCAGTAGCTGAAACACAAGAACCAGCTATAGCTGTCACACAAGAACCAACTACAGTTGAAACACAAGAACCAGTTGCTGATATTGTTATTGAGACACAGGAATCAGATGCCTAGGGTGTTGCAACATTACTCTCTTTACATCAAGAAGCTGGAACACAAGAATCAACTTCTGATCCTGTAGCTTCTCCAAAAGAACTAGCTAGTGTGACTGTGACTGCTACACAAGAACCAGTCACCCCTCAACCAGAACCAACAATGGCCTCTGTCCTACAATAAAATAAGTTCCTAAGGTCTGAACTGGAAGCCTACAAGCAAGATCTAGCCATGGCAAAGGAAGCCTATGAGAAGGAACTTAAATTGTACACCCTAGCTCGCATAGCGACCATGGCAGAGGGAACTACAACATAGAATCTGTGTAGAGAGTATATGTGCAGTCAATGTGGGGACATATATTATCAAGTAGGCTACAAGGTAATTCAAATTCCAATGCCAGGAACTTCCCCTGTACCTACGACATTTGTAGTCAAAGAAGAACACCCTGCTGTTACACAAGAACCAATAGGACCTTCTAAAATTAAGACTAAGCCCTGGCCTACAACAAATGTCAAATCTGAAACCCCTGCTTTTGTTAATAAAGTTGTACAAACATTGCCTATTGATGAATCTGCCCCTCCCAACCAGATCAATACCCACATTTTTGTGGAACAAGCCACTCAGACCCTACCTCAGCCTACTACTTGCGATGCTGAAACACAAACTCAACCATGGGATGAGCAGGCAATAATAAACAAATGGAAAAAAGAGTCTGTTGTTACACAGACCAAAAGCCTGTAGGAACACAGACAAATCTGGATAAATCATATCTACTCAAATTGGGAAGCTTTGGAGCAAACACGCCAGGAATCTCGTGCCCTTAAGAAACAAAATAAAGAGCTAAAAGGCAGATTGCTCTTGATATTTGACTTGGCACAAAAGTTATTGGCTGCAAGGAAACCATCTTGCAATTAATCTCTGTTCCTCATGGAACGAATTACATTGTTTCAGATTAAATCAATCAAGGAAGGCAGACCCCATGTAGTGTTACATCCAGTAGATTTTGTTAAAACCTTTGCAGAAGCCTCTGCTATGGATCGACACCTCCTCTGTGAGGCATATTTTCATAATGAGGCCATCCCTGAGAACCGACAGCTTAACCTTAACCCTCTCGTCGGTGATATCCAGATTCAAGCACTCACCTCCTTCCTCAACAATCAGATTATATGGCAGGATGACTTCCTAGCTGCCAAACATAACGAGGATAACCACCTTCTCTGGATAAGGCCAGAACCACAAAATGCTGCCACCTTTGTTACAAAGTATTATCAGTTTTTAAAGAAACCAAGGATGACTCAACACATTCAGCAATTACAGACATCAGTGTTTCAGGAGTGTCAACATTTCATTAAATCCATAGAGATTGCTGCCCTATAGGCAAATACCATGTTTTGTCAACAATCTACTGAGAAAAGACAGGAACACAATCCTTTTAGCCCCACTAATCTTGAGATAGCAATCTCCAGGGTACCTAGCTACATCAAGTGTGTTCAGCAATGTGCTGAAAGCTGGATAGGGTACCAATTTCATTTTCCTATCCTCTGGATGCCAACAGAGAAATATCAAGTCCATTATAAGTTGCCCAAGAAGGTCGAAACAACAGCTTGGCAAAGGTTACAATGTGTTCAAGGATTCAGAGCTCCAACAGACATCACCTTCCACAACTACTACTTGAGTAACTTGCACGCTCAGAGTCGGTATTCAGATTCTGATTCAGAGTGAAGTTGCCTGAGGACATGCAACATTTTAAGTTGAGGGGGATGTTAGGACCATACAATGTACCTTTTTTCCCACACTTTTTTCTATCTTTACACCCTTGTTTCACTCACATTTAAACTCACATTATCACCTTACCCTATCTTTCCAAAGGTATATAACGTCTCTTCTCTTTACTATATGTTTAATCTATTTTGCATATAATTTTACATTACTCTCGTACTTAAACATTGATCAGAAATGTATAAGTGCTGAAACAGTTCGAACTGCAGATTAACATTGAGGCCTGTTGCTGAAACAGTTAAAGCACACAAACCCYGTGGCTGAAACAGTCTGTGGACTACGATGCTAAAATAACAACTCACACAGAAGAAGMTGTTACACTCTTCGTGGTTTGCGATGCTGAAACAACAACTCACACAGAAGAAGCTGCTACACTCTCATGGTTAACGATGCTGAAACAACAACTCACACAAAAGAAGCTGTTACACAGTTCGTGGTCTATGATGCTAAAACAAMAACTCACACAGAAGAAGCTGTTACACCCTCTGTGGTCTACGATGCTGAAACAACAACACAAAACTGTTACATTGACCACAACAACTGCACCTTGAGCTAGCATTAACCATCGTTGATGCCTGAGACCAAGTTGCTGAAACAATCAGAACGCAAATCCCGTGGCTGAAACAGCCCGCGATTTGCGATGCTGAAACAACATACAACAACAGTAACAAGAAGACAAATAAAGAAGCTATTCCTCCAGCCGCAACAACAACACCTCACTCAGCACTTGTAATAGCATTATGTTGTGGGAGACTAGGATATCCTATTCCAGTTTAGAAAGTCGATCTGACTAAGAATAGGACGAAGATGTACACCTGTAATTTGTTGATCAAATTGTATCGAAGGGATTCTCCTCTTTAAATAAGAGGAAATCATCATTAGAGAGGATCTTCTTTTTGGATAAGAAAGGATTTATAGAGAGGGACGTGTTTTACTTCAGATTGTAATATGATACAGTTGATAGATGAATAAAAGACTGTTCTGAGCATTTCTCTCTAGTTCCTTCCATTTCAGGGGAATCTTGTGAGAATGGAGGGCCCACCTTCTTCACAAGATTCACCCATTAGCTTTGTAGTTGTTAATGTTATTTCTGTTCATGCCTTGATTAAATTCTGTTTTGCTAAAACACTACTTTACTGAACTTTGTTTGCTGAAACACTACTTTACTGAACTCTGCTTCACTGATTATTACATTGTTTTCATATGATTCATGCTTGGGTAATTGTTAATCATTCTAGTTAGCAATCCTGTTTGGTGAATTTATGAAGGAGTAATAATCAGGGATAGGTGCTGAAGATTCTTGCTTGGGGAATAGGGTCCTGTTCCCTGTTAAGAGATAGTTAGCCTTCCGTGTGTGTCAATCATTTCAATTAGTAATGAGTTCATGAAAGTGTGCTAATCAGAAACAGGTGTTGAAGATTCCTGCTTGGGGAATAGGGTCATGTTCTCTGTTAGAGATAGTTAGTCTTCAGTGCATGTCAATTATTTCAATTAGTAATGAGTTCATGAAAGTGTGCTAATCGGAAACGAGTGCTGAAGATTCCTGCTTTGGGAATAGGGTCATGTTCTATGTTATAAGATAGCTGGTCTTTCCTTTTGCAGTGTCTTGAAGGATTTATTTCCAGGTTGTTATTTTCTTAATGTAATCCAAGATTCTTTGGACAATTATTTATTTAAACATTAAACTCTGCAATAGGTAGACTGCTTTCCTGTAATTCAAGTTAGAACTTCAGTTTGTTCAAGACAAAGTGTGATTAATATGTTTTTACTACAACTCTAGGTTGCTTTTGAGATTGAGCATATATAGTGCGTGGTTACCTTTGAAATAAACAGACTTCCCTGGGTTGATAATTTATGTAGCACTTGATTGTTTAGTTAAATAAGAAATTATAGTGACCAACACCCTCAAGCTCGAGCATGACCTTTGTATATTAGTGTATATACTTCCTTTTTTCTTTTCTCTTTTGCGTCATTGGATTTATTATTGAGTTTTTCCTTGGTTGGAAGATGTCAATGGAATCTTCGCTATACCTAGGATTCGTAGACAGTGCCATTCGTCATATGCAAAACGTCACTTTTGTCGCTTGGCTTATCTATTCATCTGAGGGAAAACTGGTGTCTTCAGGTGGCGTTTGTCTGGAGCCATAACGAATAATGCGGTTAAGTATTGCATCGTCATAGAGCTATTACGGGACACCATTTCACATGGTGCTCGATCTTTAGAAGTTTTCCTGGACTCCCAGTTAGTTGTATGTCAGTTGAATGACAATTACTGTGTGCAAGATCCTACTTTACTCCAATGATTCCTACGAGTACGAATTTTGGAATGTTACTTTGATTTTCTTATAATCGCATCCCTAGAAGTTCTAATCAAGTATCTGATGCATATGATAATTACATTCTAGATTAGCATTTGTCACATAGCTAAATAAAGAAAACACATTTATTTAGTCATCCATTATAAAATATATAAGTTGAGTCGAAGACCAAATGTTTTTTGTTTGCCTCTATCAAATTGAAAAACACAAAAAAGTGAAATATATAAAAACCAATTTTTATATAGTTTTTTCCTATGGACTAATAACGCAGTGAAAGAATTGGTTTTGTCCAAGGTTTTTTTAACATATTTACAACGTTGTATCATCTAGTTGTGCCTCCGAAAGATGTAACATCCCCGACCACCCAGACTAGGCCATGGTACTCCAGAAAATGATTTTATTCCCTGCTCAACATATTATAACATACCCAACATCCAACTGATCTATGCCACATAAAATTTTCGAACTGCATGCCATTAAAATATATACACACTTAAATATTGTGGAACTTTATATATAAAATGTAAACAAACAAATACATTCAGTAAATGCACATATTCATACTGAAATAATGGTAAACATATACATGAAACATACATGGGCAATACCCATAAATATAAAGATAGTTATAACCACACATAGGATAAACCCATAAAAATAAACACGTAAATAATAATGCAACATGTAAATTTATCATACAATTGACACTTATATTGGTAGGAATATCACCAACTGCATGTAGACCTTCCACAGACCTCCCAGCCTTAGACCACACTGCTCATCACTCTCAACAGTGGGTCACCACCGAGTTGGGACTAAACTCCACCCGGGTAAAGGGATTCCTAACCAGGCTAATGGATCATAGATAACATGAAAGACTCTATCACGGGTGCCAACTCAAACTAACAGCCTGCAATCCCTCATTCCCCACATGCTTTTCCCACCCCAGGAAGTGTGCCCCTTCTCTGCTCAACAGTCCTTCGGCTGCCCCACTTCCTTTTTGGTCTTCAGCAACAGGTCAGACAGGAAGTCTCAGAGCACTGTAGCTACAGTTTAACACCTTCAGGAAATCAATTCCCAACAATTCTCTCACCTAGAGAGAAATTGCTCACGGGCCTGACAACCCACCTATTCAATATTCCATGGGTCTGACAACCTGCTTCTTCAGCCTAACTCCCAATCTAACCAACTACACAATAGATATGGTTATGGATACAGTTTTAGGTACAATGACATGAAGGTACAGAGGATAGCTCAATGAGTGTGCGAATGGTGATGGCCTGAATGAATGATTGAATGATGGAAGGATTCCAAAATGAACTAAGTCCAAACTATATGTATGCATGTTCCCAAATTGACACTTGTCATGTTGGGAGCTACTTTGGCCCACTTGTCCCCATCCTTGGAGCTTAGGATAAAATAATTTCCCATACTTTATGATTTAAGGATATTAATATAATATTCCTTTTTGGCTCAAGCTCCCTAACTTAACCCTTTTTTCTTAACTTTATCCCCCCCATTTCCCTAACTGGTGGAGTTTAGTCCCCCATACTCTTTTATCATGGTCGGTTTGCATGCAACAATGTATTTTATATTAATGATGAGACATATACAAAAATAGCCTCACTGGCCTTTAACATCTAGGCTCTCTAGCCTAATCAAAACATAAGCATACTAGCTTATAATAAATGGCTCACCAACCTATAAAACACAGCATATACACAAAGGCTCTCTGGCCTGAAAATTGCGCACACTTTAGTTGTTGCGCACGGTATCCTAGAATGTGCACACTTCGTCATTTTAGTGAGCAGTACATGTGCGCACTATGCCATGAAAGGTGCATACAAAAATGATATCAAACAACTCACCAGCTTAAGTACATTTGCATTTTGCATTTACAATTGGGTTCGGCCTAGGGATATTACAATCCCCTCCCCTTATTTATGCATTGTCCTTGGCGCATTATGTATACATATACAACAAAAACTTCAAAAATCCTCAAAAATATGTGGGTATTCTACCCGCATTGCATCCTCATGCTCCCAATTAGCATCCTTAGGACCGTATCAGGTCCATTGGACCTTTACAATCCCTATGGCTTGATTCTGGAGCTGTTTGATTTTCCGGTCCAGAATGTGTACCGGATGCACTTGGAAAGTGCCTTCTTGCTCCACCTGAATCACATTCCAATCAATAACATGATTAGAATCAAGTATATATTTCTTGAGCAATGATACATGGAATACATTATGAATAGACATAGATGCAGGAAATGAAATAATATAAGCTATTGGACCAATCCTCTCTTGGATTTCAAACGACCCACAATAGCGAGCTACCAACTTTGAACAATTTCCCAACTTTAGGGAGATTTTGTTGGCTTTCACTTTCAAAAATACATGGTCTCCCACTTTAAATTCCCTATAAGTTATGCCCTTATCGACATATATTTTCTACATGTTTTGGGAATCCTTTAAATTTTGTTTTATTTTCAACATTTTCCCCTCCATTTCCTTGAGCAAATATGGCCCAACCACTGTTCTATTTGTTGGGTTATCCTAGCTTACCAGTGTGATGCACTTTCTACTATAAAGTGCCTCAAATGGGCTCATCTTTAGAGATGTTTGGTACCCATTGTTATAAGAAAACTCTACTAAGTGTAGGTAGTCTTCCCATTTTGATGGTTTATCCATCACATACATCCTCAACATATCCTCAATAACTTGATTCACCCTCTATGTTTGTCCATCTGATTCTGGATGATAAGTTGTATTAAAATTCAAATTTGTTCCAAATCCATTAAATAACCCCTTCCAAAATTTCGAGGTAAATTTTGGATCTCTGTCAGACACAATTGTCTTGGGTATGCCATGTAATCGAGCAATTTCTCTCATATAAATATTAGCAATGTTGGATTCCTTGTGAGTTATCTTAACTAGAATAAAATGGGCAGCTTTAGTAAGCTTATCCACCACTACCATGATAGAATCACGTTGCTTGTTTGTTTTGGGCATTTTGGTAATGAAATCCATTGTTACAACTTCCCATTTCCACTTAGGAACAGATAATGGCTATAGTAAACCAGTTGGGTGTCTATGTTTAGCCTTTACCTTTTGACATTTCAAACATTTGGCAATAAAATCAATAACTTATTTCTTCATTCATGGCCAATAATATTGGCTCTTGACAGGTGCAATAGTTTTCTGATAACATGGGTGCCCAACATAAGGTACATTATGCATTTCTCCCAATATCAGATTTTTCAATTCATGGGAATTTGGTACATAAATTATGCCCTTGTGCATGAGAATTTCATCATTATCTAGCTTGTATTATTCAATTTTGTGTTGTAAATTACCTTGTAGTAATCTTCCCACTAATTCCTTGTATTGCAAATCTGATTTGGCAGCCTCTGTAATTCTGTCTTTCAAATATGATGGGTACATGCTAATGGTTGTAGCATGCAATTCATGTACTCTTCTGTTGAGTGCATCAGCCACTTTGTTCTCTTTCCCCTTGATATGCTTTATATCAAATTCATATTCACTTAAAAATTCTAACCATCTGCTTTGCCTAGCATTTAGATTTGGTTGATAAAATAAATATTTCAGACCATTATGGTTTTTCCTCAGCTCAAACCTTTTCCCCATGGGGTAATGTCTCCATTTCCTCAAGGCATGGACTATGGCTGCCAACTCCAAATCATGAGTGGCATAGTGTCTTTCATGCTCCTTCAACTTCCTTGATTCATAACATATAACAAACCCATTTTGACTGAGGAATCCATCAAGCCCTTCTTTACATGCATCTGTGCATACAATGAAGTCTTCATTTGGGTCTGCAATCCTTAGTATTGGATCACTTGTTAATAATTGTTTCAAGTGTTGGAAACTCTTTTCACAATCCAATGTCCACTTAAACTTCACACCCTTCTTTTGCAAGGAAGTGATTGGGTGTGCAATCTTTGAGAATCCTTCAATAAATCTCCTATAGTAGCCTGCAAGGCCCATGAATGATCTGACATCTAACACATTCTTTGACGCTAACCGTTCTCTAATGGCTTCTACCTTCTCATGATCCATTGTTATCCCATCCTCTGAAATGATATGTCCCAAATAATGAATTTGTTTATGATAAAATAAGCACTTGCTCAATTTGGCATACTATTGATGCTCCCTTTATACTTGTAATACCATCCTCAAGTGTTGTTCATGCTCTTCCTCTAATTTAGAATATATAATAATGTCATCTAAAAAGACAATGACAAACTTGTCTAAATATTCTCGGAAAACACAATTCATTAAGCACATGAAAACAACTGGTGCATTTGACAACCCAAATGGCACAACTGTGAACTCATAATGACCATACCTTGTCCTGAGGGTGGTCTTGTTTATATCTTCCTCCTTAATCCTTACCTGATGGTATCTTGATCTGAGATGTATCTTTGAAAATATATTTGCATCCTTCAATTGATCAAAGAGGTCACCAATCCTTGGCAGAGGATACTTGTTCTTTATAGTCACTTTATTCAATTGTCTGATTTCAATGTACAATATTAATGCCCCATATTTCTTCTTCAAGAACAAGACTGAGGCACCCCAAGGTGACACACTTGGGTATATATACCCCTTCTTCATAAGTTCTTTATGCTGCATTTGAAACTCCTTCAGCTCTGGTGTACTCATTATGTAAGGAGTCTTTGACACTGGAGCTGCTCCAGGCATTAAATTTATAGAGAAATCAATATCTCTCTTTGGGGGTAGTCCTGGTGCCTCCTTGAACACATCTTCAAAATCTTCCAGGACTACATGATCTTCCAAATTTGCCACGTTATCTTTAGGTGTCTCTTCCAAATGAGCTGCAAATATTTGACACCCTTTTCTGTAACATTTCTTCAGCTGCAATGCTGAAATTTGTCTGATGGTTATGGCCCTAGGAATTCCCTGCACTTTCCTTATGTTCCCTTCCTCATCCAAGCAAGTAAATTCCTTGCTATGACAGTCTAGGATAACATGATGTTGATCCAACCAATCCATCCCAATTAGACAGTCATAGGAACCTAAAAGCAATATGTTCAAATGTTCCCTGGTGTTCAGTCCATTCATGTCCATAAGACATGACTTAACCATCTCATTAACTTTTCTTTTGGCTCTAGTAGCTAGCTGCACCAACCAATATTTTCCATGCTTGCTTCTTGGCAAATGAATTTTTTTCACGATCTTAGGATCTATATAACTATGACTATCTCCCGAATCAATTAAAATAGAAATGGTTTGGTTGTTGATATTACCTTCCACTTCAATCATATGTGACTGCTACTTTTCTTTCTTATTGTCGAGGGCTGCATAGATCCTTGGTACATTTCTTCTCATGTCCTCCATTGTTTCATCTTGTTGTACATTGTGAACAATCCTCACTTTTTCACCTATATGAGGACAATATCTGAACATATGATCTCCTTTACAACCCCAACATTGAATAGGTAGTTTCCTTGGCCTTTGACCCCTTGTCTCAATCGTTCTGGGTTCTCTAGAAGTTGGCTATCCCTAAGGATTATTTCTAAAGGATGGTGGCTTAGTTCCCTTCTTCCTCTGATCCATCTTGAATTTCTTTTTGTCTTCCCAAGATTTTTGGAAAGTTGGCCTTGCTTTTTGTTGATCATATAGGCATTTAGCTCACCTTATGGTTTACTCCAATGTATTGGGATCATCATACTATATTTTGTCACTGGTGAATGATGGAAATCCACTCAAATACCTTTAAATCTTAACTGTCTCATCCTTGATGAAAGAAACATACTTCAACAATTCTAAAAACCTTCTTTCATATTCATATATGGTCATACTCCCAAGATTGAGTTCAAATAACTCTTTCATTTTCTTGTCATAGTATCTCTTTGTCAAATATTTCTTCTCAAATACTTCTTGAATTCCCTCCAAGTAACACTTTTCTCTTTAATGTGT
Source organism: Picea mariana (assembly GCA_032191745.1). Classification (NCBI taxonomy): domain Eukaryota; kingdom Viridiplantae; phylum Streptophyta; class Pinopsida; order Pinales; family Pinaceae; genus Picea; species Picea mariana. The sequence continues at coordinate 46,461 of JASDQU010244287.1, forward strand.
TGCACCTGCACAAGATGATCCCACCACATGGATGCATTTCCCTTGAGCTTATAGATCGAAATTCTACCTTCTTCATGAGAAGAATAAGTATGCAATTTAAAATACTTTTGCATGCCCAACAACCATGTCTCTGCATCTCCATCGTTCTTGTTCTCACCATCAAATATAGGAGGTTTGATTTTGTTCATTTCTCCTCGTAGCTCATCCGCCCCAGACCTTTTATGCTTCCTGACAGGGGATGGACTTGAGTTGCTATGTGCTCTCTTATTGGAATTCCTTGGGGAGTGATGGTGATGTCTGCTAACACTTACGGTTTTTATTTTCTCATCAGGAGACCTGTGACTTCCTGATTTGCTTGAGCCACTCTCCTTATCCAATTTATTTTCTATTATGTTCAAGCGCTGCATTAACTTCATGCTGAAGTCCTCTTTCTTCTCCTTGGCTCTCATAAGCCTTTCATTATCATCTTTATGGCTTTGGACATCTTTCTGTAAATTTCTAATGGTTTCTACCATATTCATGTTTTCATCCCTTCCTTCTCCATGTCCACTGGAGTTTGTTCCTTCAATGCCCAAATGGACATCCATCCCTCTGATCTCATATACCTAGTTGTAATTCCCCTGTGCATATTCCATTACTCTGGACTCTGTGTGTATCATGACCTGATCTAGTTGTTGTTAACTCTACAAAATGTGTAGCCAACAAAACTTTGTCAGGCTAACAGTTTCAACAATCTCATGAAAAATATGAACCATTCTGGTTCAATAATATATCAGAAATCTTTCTTCTGATTTCTTGAAAAATTGAATGCCCAGATCAATTTTTTGTGTGAATGATTATATTCTACTAACCAACACCTATCCAACGCCTTCTCCCATTCTCAATTCCGAGTCTTAAGAAGAAAGTTATGGTTATTTGAAAATTGCCCATTAATTTTCCTGTTCACACTTCAACTTGGCACAATTATGCATTTTTGCACCTACTCCATTGGATTTTTCATAGTATCTCAATTGGGTTTCTTCATATACATAATTTGGATAGTCTATCCAAGTTTCACCTCTTTCTGGGTTCTAGTTACAACCTACTGTAGTTCTAGGCCAATTCGTGTTTTTGGTCTGGAATGCTATAGGTACATTATTTTCCATATTAAATACTTTTAGCATGCCCATAAATTCAATTCATCTCTAGGAATGTCTTCTATGGTTCAATATCTTTCCATTGACTACTCCTGCACCTCATTCTAATTCTGGAGCAGAAAGGTATGGCTCTTTGAAGTTAGTTGGGTTTTAAAATTTACCCTCCATTGTTTGTGTTGTAGCTTTCTCATAAAAGCTTTGTTTGTCGAACAATTTACACCATTAGAAATATCTCTCTGAGCTCTTTTATTTGACTTATAGAGACAAAGTTTATCTTGGTACACTCTATTCTCATGATTTTTGAGTAGCTAAAAACTTTGTTAAAAGCCTCAAAAACGCGTCGCAAAAAGATGATGTTCGAACAGTATAAAATGTCGCGGAAATTCGTTGGTTTTTTGTTGTTGTTCACCCTCCAAATGACTTCGCGCGCACAAATTTCAATCTGTACACCCATATTTAGCATGTGCAGAAACACCACAAGGTAAATCGTGCTCCGCACACATATAACCACTGTGCATCACTTCTTTGTCGCGCCAATAACTGGTGCACACTACTTTTGTGTTGTGCGCCAATATCCACTGCGCAAAATTTTGGATCTTGCACTAATACCTATTGGGCGCAATTTTTGTATCATGCGCAGATATTTCGCGTGCATTTCACTCTACGCGCTACACCATGCCAAATTTTAGTACGCCCCCACCACGCACCAGTACTCTAGGCGCACCATTAACTAAACAGTCGCACGACAACATATAACCATATTGCGCGCACCAACCAAACTCCTCCGCGCTTTGACAATATTGTGCACACCACACACGCGATTATTATCTGTGTGCACACTGCGTGCACCTTAATATGTGTATGTACACCGCGCAATGCTAAATTTAGAGCATGCACCCACACACCAACACTTTTCCGCGCAGTGCCAAATTTAGTGCACGCACCTGCACACGAACATTTTTTTCCACGCAACACCAAAATTTAGCGCGCGCACCAGCGCGCCAATATTTTTCTACGCGACGCCAAAATTTAGCGTGCACACCAACACGACAATATTTTCCCACGACGTGCCCAATTTTTACATATCACAAGCTTTTTACTACGCATCATGCATTTTTAGTGCGCCCACCTGCGCACATTCATTTTTATGCGCATCAATTCCTCATGAATTCTGGTACAAAAATTGGGGCTTTTGCTTAGCGTTTTCCCAATTTCTACCATAGAAATTATGCAACTATGAAATTTGTTCAATTTCACCCTGATAACACCAGTTCAACCTCTGCAACAACAAATTGCTGCGGTTTGACATTTCTGGAACGGATTTTTTCCAAACTCAAGTCACAAATTGAGAATTTTAATTACTAATCTCGCTCCAACTGTCATGGCTTCACTGTAACTTCAAATTTGACCAATTCCAAGTCTGAATTTGCTAGAATAGATATTAAATCAAGAATATCTCACCACATGGCCAAATTTCTCAATTTTCCCATGAATTTAACAATAGAAATTGGGGCTTTTTCCCAATTCCGCATAATTGTTGTTACTTTTTACCATGGACACTTTGTAACCTGAAATTTGGCCACTTCAAAACTAATCCTCTGTGAAATTTTGCTTCAACTCAACTTGCTCAGCCCATCCAGGCTCAGTGTTGAAAACTGAAGCTCTGATACCATATTGTAACATCCCCGGCCACCCAGGTCGGGCCATGCTACTCCAGAAAACACTTTTATTCCCTACTCAACATACTGTAACATACCCAACATCCAACTGAGCTATGCCACATAAATATTTCGAACTGCATTCCATTAAAACATATACACATAGAAATCTTGTGGAACTTTATATATAAAACGTAAAACAAAATAAATGCATTTAGTAAATGCACAGATTCATACTGAAATAATGGTAAACATATACATGAAGCATACATAGGCAATACCCATAAATATAAAGAAAGTTATAACCACACATAGGATAAACCCATAAAAATAAACACGTAAATAATAATGCAGCATGTAAATTTATCACACAATTGACACTTATCTTGGTAGGAATATCACCAACTACGTGTAGACCTTCCAAGAACCTCTCGGCCTTAGACCACACTTCTCATCACTCTCAGCAGTGGGTCACTCCCGAGTTGGGACTAAACTCCACCCAGGTAAAGGGATTCCTAACCAGGGTAATGGATCATAGACAACAGTAAAGACCCCGTCATAGGTACCAACTCAAACTAACAGCCTACCGTCCCTCATTCCCCACATGTCTATCCCACCCCAGAAAGTGTGCCCCTTCTCTTCTCAACCATCCTTCAGCTGCCCCACTTCCTCTCCAGGCTTCAACAACAAGTCGGATAGGAAGTCTCAGAGAACTGTAGCTGTAGTTTAGCACCTTCAGGAAATCAATTCCCAACAATTCTCTCACCTAGAGAGAAATTTCTCACGGGCCTGACAACCCACCTCTTCAATATCCCACGGGCATGACAACCCGCTTCTTCAGTCCAACTCCCAAGCTAACCAACTACACAACATGTATGGCTATGGATACAAGTTCAAGTACCATGACATGAAGGTACGGAGGATAGCTCAATGAGTGTGTGAATGGTGATGGCCTGAAGGAATGACCGAATGATGGAAGGATCCCAAAATGAACTAAGTCCAAACTATATGTATGCATGTTCCCAACTTGACACTTGTCATGTTGGGAGCTACTTTCACCCACTTGTCCCCATCCTTAGAACTTAGGATAAAATAATTTCTCATACTTTATGATTTAAGGACTATTAATATAATATTCCTTTTTGTCTCAAGCTCCCTAGATTATCCCTTTTTCTTAACTTTTAGCCCCCCCCTTTCCCTAACTAGTGGAGCTTAGTCCCCCATACTCTTTTATCATGGTCGTTCAGCGTGCAGTGATGTATTTTATATTAATGATGAGACATATACAAAAATAGTCTCATTGGCCTTTAACATCTAGGCTCTCCAGCCTAATCAAAACATAAGAATCCTATCTTATAATAAATGGCTCACCAACCTATAAAACACAGCATATACACAAAGGCTCCTTGGCCTCAAAATCGCGCGCACTTAAGTTGTTGCACACGATATCTTGGAATGTGCACACTTCATCATTTTAGTGCATAGTACATGTGTGCACTATGCCATGAAAGGTGCATAAAAAAATGATATCAAACACCTCACTAGCTTAGGTACATTTTCATTTTACATTTACAATTGGGTTCGACCTAGGGATATTACATAAGGTATATTCTATCACTAGCATAAAGGATAGGTTCTCACCCCGCTTTGAATTTCTACATCATCCTATGACCATGATTTATATGCCCTAGGTACGAATCCATTTATTAGCGACACATAACCTTCTCCCTGCTACTAAAAGTCTCGTTATTAAATGGTAGAGACTTACCAAACATGGGTACCCTAGTTAGAACCCTTTTCTCATTTGGTGCCCATGCCGAAGTTACTCCATAGGATCGAGAGTTCCTTATAGTCCCAATATGAATTTGCGTTCGAACCCCATTTTTATTACTCAATATCATTTTGAGTACTACCTTGCGACTCCCCCTGAGTCTTGGTTAAGTCCTTTTCCAACTCCCGAAAAAATGAAAAACAATTTTGAGTGAACTTGTCTCTTTCACACTCATTAAATGGTCTTGAAAGGACATCTATTTGGTATAAGTTTAACCCTTTTCCGGACCAAGTAGACTATTTACGGAAAATGAATACTCTAGTCGCCATTGGCTAGAAGCGTTCTCCTGGGTATTATTTAATACGTTTTCAGGCCTAGAGGACTAAATATATGAGAAAGGAAAATTTTGAGTTAAGTTGTAATTGCATCCCATTATCTCGCTTGCATTGTTGAGCCTATTGTCAAATTGTGCTTTCTCGTTATAAGCCTCTTTCCCTAACAATTATCATCACTAAACAAGCATTTCCTTTCATATATCCTTTGCATCTTGAAACCCTTTACCCGTAGAGGAAACATCCCCCTGGGTGTCCATGGCCCATATGCATTCCCTTGCATTGAACATAGGTATGTTCCATTTTTTGGAACTAGCTGCTTATTCATGTGATACGGATTTTATGAGAAGAAAAAAATGACTATAGATTATTAACAGGTTCTTAACACAAAATAACAGATATACAGTAAAATTGGTTTTCTATTAAATAAGGAAATAAGTTGAAACTGTAAAATGCAGCGGAAACAAGCTTGCTGGAATGGTGGCGACTTATCTCTAAGAAGAGATGTGAGGGTTGCGCTCATTTGCAAGAATATGATTACAATGAGGGTCTGAAGGCCTTTTTACAATAAACAGGAATGCCAAAAACCCTAGACATCCAAAAACCTAACCCTAGGATATGAAGTGTCAAAAGTCTTGTGGGCCCCGTTTGGGTAAGTTAGTACATCAACTTCTCGGCGTCGTAACTTTTGCATACAATATCCGTTTTAGATGTATGATAGCATGTTGGAAAGGTATCATCGAGGAGATTCATTTTGGGGGATCAATCATGCCTTTGGATATCATTGAGAAGCTCGATCTCGAAAAACCTTCATTTAGGCCCTCAAAATGGCCCCTGAAGTTAAAACTGCTAAAAATAGTAAATTGCCAAAATTGTCAGAAAACTGTTTTGAGTCAGTTGGAAGAGGTGGGTGTCCACCAATATCCACCTGGATCAATCCTCCCTCCTTAGGAAGCAATGGTCTCCATTGCATTGAGTTCCCCCATTGTATTAGGAAATGTTTGTTGAATTTGTTCCCGGGTGAGCCACTTGCGTTGGTGCAGGAGCTGCCTTGCTTTGACGACTCAATAAAGCTAGATCCTTTGTTGTCAAGTGCCCTTGATCTGTGTGTCCACAATCTGATCAATGGATTCCTTTTGTATGCAGTCAGGGTTGATCTTTGTTGGTGTCAGCTGCTCTGCTATGTCTGAGGTGTCCAATAATGATGGGAAATAAGGGCGAAGGATATCCACGTTGAACACTAGGTGTAGGCCAAGAAAAGGAGGAATGTTGAGCTCAAAATAATTATCCCCCATGGCCTTAGTGATGGTGTACGACCCATAACGGAGTGGGTGAATCTTTCGATGGGGTCCTGTAAGGCATTCTTTCTGCAAGTGCAACCAAACTTTGTCTCCTACCTGAAACTTATGTGGCACCCGATGTTGATCATGGCATTGCTTGTACTTGTCTTTGGACTTCTATAGGATATCCTGAACCTGTTGGCAGATATTTTGGATCCTCTCAATGAACTGGGTGGCTTTGTCAACTTCAGTTGGAGCAGGAGATGAGTCGATCGAGGTGACCACAAGGGGAAGTGCAACATCTATGAGACCCAATGGTTGGAATCCCAACCCCATCTGAAAGGGGTTGTGGTCGATTGAGCTATGCAAGGCTCGGTTGTAGCTATGTCGTACATAGGGAAGGCTCTCATACCATGTGCAAGGGTGCTTTGAATTATACATGCGAAGGATATACACAATCATTCAATTTACGACATCAGTTTGGCCATCTGTATGGGGGTGGAAATCTGTGGATTTGGTGAGCTTGGTGTCCAGTAGTGACCAAAGGCTCAACCAGAATGTGTTAAGAAATTGAATGTCTCGATTTGAGACAATGGTTTGTGGGATTCCAAAATGTACCCAGACTCATTCAAAGAAGAGCTTGGTAGTGGCCTCTGTTGTGATGTTCTTCTTGCAGGCAACCAGAATCACCATCTTAGAAAAGCGATCAACAACCACAAAAACACAGTCATTTCCCCGCTTGGTGGATGGGAGACCTGACATGTAGTCCATTGAGATGGATTCCCATGGCCTTTCAGGAGTAGGAAGAGGGGTGTACAGGCACTATTTCTTAGTGGTTGGTTTGGCAATAGTGCAGGCAGTGCAGGACCTAATATACTTGATGACCTCCTGTTGAAGTTTCGTCCAGTAGAAATGTTTATGTAGCATTGCCACTGTCTTTTCGACACTGAAGTGTCCTGCCACCCGACTGTAGTGGGATTCCCAGATCATATTCACTCACTTGCTTGATGGAACACAGGTATGGCCCATATGACACAACAACCCATCCTGAATATGGAAATTTTTGACAACTACGTTTGCACCCAACATTTGGTAGGTGCTAGCACGGGTCTGTCTCATAGAGTAGGGGCCATCTAGAGGTCTCATGGTTGCAATATTCTAGCACAGTGGTGAGTGCCGCGACTGGCGGTCTGCTGAACCAATCAATGACGCAATTGGTGCTTCCTATTTTATACTTGATGTTGAGGTGGAATTACTGCAAGTATGTGGACCACTTTTGATGGTGATCATTCTACAATTTCCCTTGTGTCTGCATGAACTGCAGTGGCTTATGATCAGTGTGGATGATTGTCTCATTCCCAAGAATGTAATGTCTCCACTGGTGGCAGGCTTGCACAATGGAGTACATTTCTTTGTCGTAAGTAGGGTACTTACAGACAACATCTGATAGTGTCTCACTATGATAGGCCACGGGGTGGCCATGCTGAGTGAGAACGGCACCCACTGCATAGTCTAAAGCATCTGTCTCGATCTCAAAGGGATGTTGCAGGTATGGTAGTGAAAGTATTGGGGCTGAGCACAATCTCTTCTTCAAATCATCGAACACTTGTTGTTGGGACTGGCCCCATGCAAATTTCTCCTTACCACCACCCTTGGTTATTTGGATAAGGGTCCATGCAATATGGGAGAATCCCAACACGAACCTGCAGTAGAAATTGGCAAGGCCCAAGAAGCTTCGAAGCTCAATGAGTGTGGTTGGGGCTGGCGAGTCACATATGACTTGGATCTAAGCTAAATCCATGTGTACGCCATGCTGATCAATTATGTAGCCCAGGTAATGGACCTTGTCCATGCTGAAGGCACATTTTTCCAAGTTGGCATATAGCTTGTGCTGCTGCAGGGTGTGCAGAACCTGCTAAATATGCTGCAAATGTTTGGCCCAAGTCTTGCTGTAAATGAGAATGTCATCCATATACACCACTACAAAATTATTGGTGAATGGTCACAGGATATCATCCATCATCCTCATTAAAGTGGTTGGATCATTTTTCAAACCAAAGGGCATGACCAACCATTCAAAAAGGCCTTCCTTTGACTTGAAGGTGTTTTTCCATACATCTGTCTGTTCTATCGAGACCTGGTGGTAGCCAGACTTCAAATCAATATTACTAATATATTTGGCCCTTGTGAGTTGATCAAGTAGGTCGTCGATTCGGGGAATCGGGTACCGGTTTCTGAATGTGATTTTATTCAGAGCCTGGTAAAAATGCAGAGTCACTAGGTTCCATCTTTCTTCTGTACTAGCACGATTGGGCTCCCACAAGGTGATGAGCTAGGACGGATGTGCCCCTTGTGGAGAAGTTCTTGGATCTATCTCTTGATCTCCTCATTCTCTAACAGAGAGTGATGATACTGGCCCATTAGGAAGTGGTGCGTCCGGGGTCAGATCGATGGGGTGCTTGACCTGGAAGTGTAGAGGTACCCCGGTAGGTGAGGAGAAGATATCTGAGTATTCTTCCACGGCCTTATCTAATTTCTTCTGATGTGTGTAGAGGTTGGCCGCAGATACCCTGGATGTGGCTGTGATCTTTCACTTATTCTGAGAGCGAATCATGAAGAAGACAAACTTTCCCATCTAAGAGATGACCTTCCTTCATTGCTTAGCAGAGATCAAGGAAATAACACTAGGTGGAACTGCCTCGGGTATCTTGTACAATTTCCTATTCAAAGTAATAATAACACTAAGAGGCCTAAACTCATATACAACATGATGTTTCCATAAATAAGGTTGGCCCAAAATAACATCACAAACTTCGAGAGGAGCAACATCACACAATACCTCGCCTTTGAAGGGATTGATGTCATACGACAGTCAAAACTGTTGGCTGACACAAAGATCACTTCCTTCGTAGAGCCATCCAATGGTGTAGGGTTGTGGGTGCGGTGTTTTTGTAAGGGCCAGCTGCTTGATGACCTCTGTTGAGATGAGGTTCTTCTGGCTACCGGTATCCACGATGAAGTGCAACGGGGTGCCTTTTACCCACATTTGTGAATGGAAGAGGCGTTCTCCTTCTTCTAGCTCGTCTGGTTCAACATGATGGATCTTGGTGGTAACAACGGTGGCACTGGGTTCTGCATCAATGATCTGTCTTCCCCTTTCTGGTTCTAGCTCAAATTCTGAACCCGCATCTGATTCAGAGGCTTTCACTTCGGCCACCAGCGACCGCTTTGAGTGACAGTCAACAGTGTTATGCCAAGGGATCTTATGGAAGTCACACCACTTCCCAGTATCTTTCTTTGTCTTTCCGGTGTCATTTTTTTCTTGTGGCTTGGACTAGTTGTCCTGACATTGTCCATATTTTCTCTATCCTTTTTTCTGTGGGTTGGGGCTTCCCTTTCCTAGATTTTGTTGTGAGGGGTTCCTAGGCCCAAATTGCCGCATATTTTGTTTTAGCTTCTGCTCGATTTTGACGGCATATCGGTAGGCCGCGCCCAAGGATGAGATGTCCAAAAATTCCATTTCGATCTGGATGTATCTATGCAGAGTGTCGTGATACTCGAGCACTATATATCACTCTGAATCTTTGATACCCAACCTGGTGTGCAAGGTATGAAAGATATTCGTGAAATCTGGCACTGCTTGGTCTCTTTCTTGCCGTAGTGTGGTCCATTTGCTATACTAGTCGTCATAACTTCCGACGGGGTAGTATTGTTCCTTAATAGCATCCCTGAAGGAATCCCAGGTGGTCATGACTCTAAATAGTGAGGGTTCCTTTGTTTCCTTTTGCTCAAAGAATTTTTCCCACCAATATTTGACGTGGGGAACGGTTTTGAGGAGCGCAAAATTAATYTTTTCTCTATTCGAAAAGTTATGGACATAAAAAYACCCTTCTAGTAGATTCAACCACTCGTCTACATCATATGCGTTTATCTGACCTTCAAATATAAGAATATTGAATTTTATTTTTACATTGAAGGGGGTGGCTCCTCCCCTCGAAGAACATGTGTTGTCTATTGGTAGTCRTCGAAATATTTGCAAGAAACTATCCATCATCTYGTTCCTTTGTTTCGTGAGGTATTCCTCAATCAACAGTTTGAAAGGATCTCCTGTCCCATCATATTTATTTTCTCATTCCATGAGAGGTCGCTTGGGTGTGCGAGAGCTTTTTTCCTCAAGAGAAACAGGCTCGAGACCCAACTCTTTGTACTCTGACCTCGTTGGGGACATGCATTAAGACGACAAGGAGCAGACCGCCCTGATACCACTGATCTAGATTTTATGAGCAGAACAAAATGACTATAGATTATTAACAGGTGCTTAACACAAAATAACAGAGATACAGTAAAACTAGTTTTCTATTCAATAAGGAAATAAGCTGAAACTATAAAATGCAGCGGAAACAAGCTTGCTAGAATGGTGGCGACTTATCTCTGAGAAGAGATGTGACGGTTACGCTCATTCACAACAAGATGATTACAATGAGGCTCTGAAGGCATTTTTAAAATAAACAATAATTCCCAAAACCCTAGACATCCAAAAACCTAACCCTAGGAGATGAAGCGTCAAAAGTCATGTGGGCCCCGATTGGGTAAGTTAGTACATCAACTTCTCGGGGTCGTAACTTTTGCATACGATATCTGTGTTAGGCGTATGATAGCCTGTTGGAAAGGTATCATCGAGGATATTAATTTTGGGGGATCAATCATGCCTTCAACTATCATTGAGAAGCTCTATCCCAAAAAAACCTTCATTTGGGCCCTCAAAATGGCCTCGAAAATTAAAACCGCTAAAAATAGTAAATTGCCAAAATTGTCAAAAAACTGTTTTGAGCTAGTTGGAAGAGGTGGGTGGCCACCGATATCCACCTAGATCATCATGACACTCATTTCCTCTCCTATATCATAGCATTTTCTTTACTATGAAAAAACCAAAAAAAGACGAGCGGGAAAAGAATATTATCTCCTATCGACAACAGTCGTGTCGCCTTTGAAGAGAGCACAAATTATTGAGTCCACTTCATCCAAGGTTTGGGTTTAGCATGACCTTAGGAAGGTGAGATCATTACTTAAAGTCTACTCCTCCGACTAGTTATACTTCTAGTCCTTATGGAGAGTTTGTTGATGCCTCTTGTGTCGCAAACTTTTGTCAATGATCAGTGTTAAGTCTAGGTTGCATGAGTTATCCATTTATATCATGCTCTTGTTCAAAGGAACTATAAATATTCTGTTGGCCATTTCTCAGAAATCTTGACTTTGCATGTCATCTATACCCTCAGTATATCTCAGAATCACATGAAGTTGTTGTCCTACCTTTCACCATGGGCCTAATTTCATCATTGGTAGGTAACCTTGAACCCAACAAATGAAATCTCCTCATTGGTCGTTGACTGGGGGGTTTCCCTTGTGTTAAAAAAAAAGAAATATATTCACACATTGGGATTCATGCAGTGTCTTGGATTCCATTAGCCCTATTGGTGGTTTCCTCGCCTTTGTCATAATTTTTCCTCATTGGTTTTTATTCAAAGGGTATATTTAGTGCATTACTTGCATTTGGTGCATGCGAGAGACGCACATGATCGTTGGTTCATGAAAATTATATTCATACGAGCTCCTCCTAATTATCACGATATTTATTTGTACCTCGCACTGGATGATGAGATATTATTTAATGCTCTCCTTTTAGCAGGTCTCCTTCCATTGACTTCAACTCATCTATTATGGAATCGATATCTAGAGTCCTATGAGTACCTAGAGGATTGCAGTCATCAATGGAAGTTTCTCCTGCCATCGACAGTTGGGAATACATCAATGTCTCATCATCGATGCATTCTTCAAGTGTTCAACCTCAACACCCTTATTCACACTTCTTGAATGTACTTGGTTCCTTGACACCTAATTTCATTATCAATGGGTTGTCTCGCATTTGTTAATGGTATAAATTAATGAATAGTAATCAAACGAAGTTTCATTGTGTTCGACTTAAAATCCTCTATTCACATAATGTATAATTGCACCTTCGGCAGATAGTGTACAAGACCTCCATATTATAGTAGTAGCATCCCATAACTGCTTTTGTCTTTCATTGGACCAGTACCTATATGACCTCAATTATCATGGAAGATCAAATTGTACTCCATTGTATACATATATCTTCAGTTTATTTTGAGACTGGACTCCACTATGTCTTGTTCGTGACTATGATAACCTATGGAATATGTCCAATTTGTATTTCATATTCATGGCCATGAACAATTATTTGATATACATCCACGTGGATATGTGTAATTCAGATTGGAAGTCATGTGTACAAAGTCATTATGAATTGTAATATTCTCATGAGTAACTAGTACTTCCAGCTGAGTCTTCATTACTCCACTTCTGGGAATTATAATGTATTTCAACCATCGTAGATACTCCTCTGACATCACACATTAGGAGGCATTTTTATATAAAAATTTTCCACACTCCATACATCTTCTCTGATGGCCTTCTATTTCCCTCTACAAACTTCATTTCCTCTGTTTTTTATCACTCTAGAGCTTAAAATACTCATTTTTATACATGTACGTGACCTCCTAGTTATACAGCATGTGTACGTACGCAGGATACTCCATTACAGCTTGGATACATTGGGGTTGGCGCTCAAAAAAATAAAATTGTATCGGGTTTCCATGACATGTCATGAGATCCATGATCCTTGACCTTCCATATAATGGAAATGCTTTGAATCGACAATTCAATTCCATTCGAAGGCTATAAATTGAGCCATATCCAATCCTTGAAGAGATACAATTCATCATTGAGAGCAAAGGCACTCTGGAAAAACTTCACCTCAATTGAGTCAACATCCCTTTGTCCTTGAAAGTTTGAACTTTTGTGTTTAGCCCCTGAGCTCTTCCTATCTTGTGATGGAGAACCTCATTGACTCCTACATGTGAGCTTGCCTTTGTTGAGGATTGAAGTGGTGGAGGCCCAACTAGAGGAACTTAGTTTCTCGGTTCTCATATGTGTCGTTACAGAAGTTTGTCACCTATGTACTTTTGTTGACTACATTAATATAAATACTATTTTCTCGTCCAATTGATATCTTGCAAATATTTGTATTGCTTTCCATGGGCGTATTTGTTATGTATGTTAATGGATTATGTTGATTTATATGCTAACATTTTATATCATTACCACATGCTTGTGTATCTTGGTTATTGAAGACAAGTTGTAGGTGTAAATATTTGGGTCGCGTGCTCAATGGTGGTCTTCTTCGGACGTCCGGATGTGTTAGGGTCCTAACCCACACATAGGTAGAAAAATATATTCGGATGTAATAAAGGTCAATATTAATAAGGCCTTGCAATAAAATAGAATAAGTCGAATGTAAGAAGACCTAATAGAAGCTTTCACTTCTAGAAGGATCTTCCTCTTGATTCTTCTTTTGATATTCATATTTAGTATAAATAGGAGTCGAGGGTATGAGAACCCTAGATTGGATATTATTGTAATAGAGCTCTGCTCGACTGGAGGTTTCCCCATCAAAGAGGCCCGTGAACATTGCTCTTAGAATCAAAGTGCTATTTATGTTGTTATTCTTATATCATTTCAGTGTTATTGTGGTGACTGTTATGGTTATATTGCTTTTATTCTACCATTTCTATCATTTTATTTATGTTCTGCATACTTTTTATATCTGGTATATTACAAGTGGTATTAGAGCACTTTCCTCGACAGAAATTGTGGGTAAATTTTTTTTTAGGGTAGAGACGTATTCCGACGTCTTTAAGCCACATAGATCTGTTGTTACGTGCATAAACCCTTGGTTGAGGGATTCATACATGCAGGAAATACAAGTGGTACTTAAGCACACATCTGTTGGCCACCCTTGTAACCCCTGTTGGTACCCCTTTGAGTGGTAGCGCATCAGACAACACCTATGTACGGATTCGCCTAGATTACCTGATGCCCTCTTTATATAAACCGATTGGTTGCCTGACTGCTATAGTGCCACCGAGAAAAACACTCGAGAAGATACTCTCTAGTACCTGGGTAGTCGAGTAGTATGGCTAAGGGTATGGTCTAGCCTCCTTATTTAGTGCCCTGAGATATTGGGCCGATTACTATTGTTGGACCCTGCACGCATATCAGAGAGCTATAGCACAGGGCAAACCCTTGTCCGTAGAACCCTTGAATACCTAACCCTGGGGGACAGAAACATAAACAAATTAAAACAGACAAGATCTATTGTCATGCAATTGTGTTCAAGTTTCCAAATCACTACACATTTCTTCCTGGTTAAGAATTTGGGCATTTAATCACTGCAGTATTCTTCAGATCGGAGTATAACTCCTCTGGTGTAAAAAAAAAAAAAAGTTTGGAAAATTTTTCACCATTATTTGAGACCTATTCCATTGGATTCATCTCTTCTCCCTTATCACATTCATACATATCATTTTTCAGCAAATTTTTTGACCCCACCCACCCCTTTTTGGTTCCCTCGTCATCATGGCCCATACCCGTAGCCAAGACTTGAAAGCTCTCTTCAATACCTTGCAATCTAATCTCACCGAGACCCAACAAGAAGTGAAACAACTCAGTGCCAATCTTGTCGCCATCAATACAACCATGCGGTTCTCAATGGAGGAAATCAAACAAGACCTGACCACCCAGCTTGAATCTGTCTTTTCAATGCTCTGCACCAAGTTTCACATCCCTACAAATAACCCTTCCTGTGACCCACCTCCACATAATGAAGATGAAACTTCCTCTCATTCCCATAACTTTCAGCACCATCACTTTCAATGTGACCTACGCCTTTTGCGAGTGGATGTGACCAAATTTGATGGCTCGGATCCCACTGGTTGGGTAACCCAAATGGAACATTATTTCTCTTTATATGGCATTACAAATGACTTGGCCAAACTCATGTATGGTTTTCTCCATCTAGATCAAGAACGTTGGCAATGGTGGCAATGGAGAAAAAATTCTCGTCAAGGGTATATTGCTTGGACACACTTTGTGGCAGAGCTTTATGAACACTTTGACACTGACACGAACCCTTTGGGTCATTTGACAAAGTTGAAACAATTATGAACAATGGAAGACTTTATAGCTGCCTTTGAGCGGCTAGCTTTTCAGACAGAGGGCATGTCTGATGCCTTTTTCTGAGAATGTTTTATTAGTGGCCTCAAGGATGATATTTGGGCCCATGTCCTCATGGCTCGGCCTCAGAGTTGGGTGGAGGCTACTAAAATATCTAAATAAGCACAACATGTTGTATCTTCTCAAAACCGGAAACCCTCGTTTATCCCTCGCACTAAACCAGTCAATCCCACTACTCCCTCCGCTCCACTAAAGATCCAAAAATTGACCAGGGCTGAAATGGTTGAACGCCAACTCAAAGGCCTTTGTTATAATTGTGATGAAAAATATTTCCTAGGCCACAAGTGTAAGGAACAAAAGATTTTTATGGCCATATCGGAGGATATTTCGGAAGAGGATGTTGAAACTCCCCTTGTGCCTGAGTCACCTAAAACCACTAACATAACCCCTCCCTTGGACCCTCCTGAAGTAGAACCGGTCATTTCCCTCAATGCTCTCACTGGCTTCTCCGCTCCCCAAACCCTCAAGCTAATCAATTACATCAAGCATAGAAAGGTCATCATTCTAGTTGACAGTGGAATCACCCATAATTTTATTCATCACTGCATTGCCCAAGAAACTCATCCCTACATCCATGCCGTCAATAATTTCCAAATCATTATTTCTAATGGTGGCTCCATGAAATGTGGAGGACCTTGTGAAAATGCGTGTCTCCAAATTGGTGACTAACTCCTGAAATCTCATATGTTTGCTATCGACATGGGCAGTTGTGACATTGTGTTGGGTGCAGACTGGCTAAGGACTTTGGGTCCCATTCTCATGGATTTTAAGAAATTAACCATGCAATTCGACCAGGAGGGCCACCAATATAAGTTCCAAGGCATCACCATCGGTTCACCTGAGATCATTAGTTCCCATAGAATGGAAAAGCTGCTCAAAAAAGTTCATTCTAGTGTTATTGCCCAACTCCGTGCCATACAAGCAACATAGACACCCTCGATGCCACAAGACCTCCAAGCCATCCTTTCTAAACATCAAGTGGTCTTTTCCACTCCCCAAGGACTCCCTTCTTCCCGTTGTGTTCATGATCATTCAATTCCCCTTGTACCCGGAATCCTTCCTCCCAATAACCATTTGTATTGTCACCCCTTTTCCCAAAAAAAGGAAATTGAGAAAATGGTCCAAGAACTCCTTAATGCAAGCGTTATCCGCCCTAGTACGAGCCCCTACTCTTCTCCTGTGATCATGGTCCTAAAGAAAGAAGGTTCTTGGTGAATGTGTCATGACTTTTGTTCCCTCAACAAACTTACCATTAAAGACAAATTTCACATTCCTGTCATTGATGACCTCTTGGATGAATTGAGTTGCACTCAATTATTTACTAAACTTGATCTTTGTTTGGGCTACCACCAGATACGTATGAAAGAGGTAGACATTCCTAAGACTTCCTTTAGAACTCATGAGGGCCACTATGAGTTTTTGGTCATGTCCTTTGGCTTGTGTAATGCCCCCTCCACCTTCCAAAGCCTCATGAATCATGTCTTCCATCCTTTTCTCTGTCATTTTGTCTTAGTTTTCTATGATGATATCCTCATCTATAGAAAAACCTGGACAGACCATCTTGCTCATGTGGATCGAGTTCTCCATCTACTGTCTCAGCACCAAATTTTCCTGAAACAGTCTAAATGTGCTTTTGGCACCTCAAAAGTCGAGTACTTGGGTCATCTGGTTGGAAAGGATGGCATCAGGGTGGATCCTAAAAAGATTGAAGCTATGTAAGAATGGCCTCACCCAAAGACTCTCAAAATATTGCATGGATTTATGGGCTTAATAGGTTATTATCACAAGTTTGTTAAGAATTATGGAAAGATTGCAACACCTCTCACTGCACTCCTAAAAAAGAACTCTTTCAGTTGGACTCCAGCCACTACTCAAGCTTTTCAAACCTTAAAGATGGCCATGTGCACCACTCCAGTCCCGAACCTTCCCAATTTCACAAAGACCTTTGTCTTGGAATGTGATGCTTCGGGGAAAGGAATTGGTGTTGTCCTTATGCAATAGGGTCATCCTTTGGCCTTTACCAGCAAGCAACTGTCTGGAATAAATCTGGGCAAATCAATCTATGAAAAGGAAATGTTGTTTATTCTTCATGTCGTTGATCTGTGGTGCCCTTATCTATTGGGGCAACGCTTCCAAATTAAGACAGACCATCAAATCCTCAAGTATTTTATGGAACAATGGATTTCCTCCCAGGAGAAACAAAAATGGGTGACTAAGCTATTTGGATATGATTATGAGATCATTTACAAGAAAGGCAAAGACAATTTGGTTGCTGATGCACTTTCTCGAAAAATATGAAGATGAAGGATCCCTTTTTTCTCTTTCCTTCATTATACCAGATTGGCTCCAAGCCGTTCGCTGGGAATGGCTACAAGATCCCAAAAGTTTGCATCTGATCCAACAATTGCAGTCCAATACTCCAACTTCCCCAAGGTACTCTTGGCTCCATGATGAGCTTCGATACAAAGGTCGTTTGTATTTAAGTAAACAATCAAACCTTAAATCCACAGTACTTTCTGAGCTTCATGCTACACCCACAGCGGCGCACTCCGGGTTCACCAAAACCTATGACAAGGTCAAATGTTATTTTTTCTGGGATGGTATGAAACAAGACATTCGTAATTTTTTCATTGAATGTGATGTGTGTCAACGTAGCAAGGGAGAAACAGTCAAATATCTGGGCACACTACAACCACTTCCGATTCCACCTGTTATTTGGAGGGCTATCTCCATGGATTTTATTACAGACTTACCCAAATCGAGAAATAAATCAGTCATCATGGTGGTTGTTGATCGCCTTTCCAAGTATGCTCATTTTTGCACTCTTCAACACCCATTTACAGCATCCGCGGTGGCTCAACGTTTCATGGATCAGTTCTTCAAGCTTCATGGCATGCCACATTCTATTGTTTCTAATTGCGACCCAACTTTCACCAGCAATTTTTGGCAAGAATTGTTCAAGCTACAAGGCACCCAATTGCATCTTAGCACAGCTTATCATCCCCAGACTGAAGGTCAAACGAAAGTTGTCAACAAGTGTTTGGAAACATATTTGAGGTGTTTTGCCTCGGAAAATCAAAATCAATGGGCTCAATGGTTACCCATAGCTGAATGGTGGTACAACACTTCATACCATACAGCTACACGCATGACTCCTTTTGAAGCAATATATGGACAAAATCCACCTTCAGTTCTCTCATACTTACCTGGTGTCTCAAAGGTCTAGGCGGTTGACCAAACACTTATAGTTCGAGAGGCTATTCTCCGTACCCTCAAAGAGAATTTGGTCATGGCACATAATCGCATGAAGTAACAAGAAGATCAAGGTTGCTCTGAACGTCAATTTGCAGAAGGGGATCATGTGTTTCTTCGACTGCAACCTTACAAGAAAAATTCCCTCAAGGCCGAGAATTGTTAGAAGCCCAAATTTTATGGTCCTTATACCATTCTCAAGCATGTGGGACAGGTGGCCTATCAGTTAGCTTTGCCTAGTCATTCAAAGCTACATCCTGTTTTTCAAGTTTCATGCTTAAAGAAGGTGATTGGAACTAAGTGCCAAATTCAAACCAACCTTCCCGAGTTAGCCAAAGAAGGATCCATTTGGCTACATCCACAAGCAGTTTTGGACCAACGTGAGTGTCACCTGCGTCAGAGAACCATCAAGGAAGTTTTAGTCCAGTGGAAAGATACAACTCCAGCAAATGCCACTTGGGAACCAACTACCATTATGCAACAATTTCCACATCTCAAGCCTTGAGGATACGATTGTTTTTAAGGGGGAGAACATGTTAGGGTCCTAACCTGCATATAGGTAGAACAATATATTCGGATGTAATAAAGGTCAATATTAATAAGGCCTTGCAATAAAATAGAATAAGTCGAATGTAAGAAGACCTAATAGAAGCTTCCACTTCTAGAAGGATCTTCCTCTAGATGCTTCTTTTGATAGACATATTTAGTATAAATAGGAGTCGAGGGTATGAGAACCCTAGCTTGAATATTATTGTAATAGATCTCTTCTCGACTAGAGGTTGCCCCCTCGAAGAGGCCCGTGAACATTGCTCTCAGAATCAAAGTGTTATTTATGTTGTGATTCTTATATCATTTCAGTGTTATTATGGTGATTGTTCTGGTTATATTGTTGTTATTCTACCATTTCTATCATTTTATTTCTGTTCTGCATACTTTTATATCTGGTATGTTACAGGATGAGGTAGGCTTCTATCCTTCTCTTGTTAGCATTTCATTTATACAACATACTTGAGATTAGAATTGATTTTTGGGTGTCGTTATGTCTGTTGTGGTTTCCCCTAGCCATAAAGAGATTTTCCTCGTAACACTAATGCAACTTAATGGGAGTAATATTATTCTTTTATAATGATTATGAAAGGATGACTTAAACTATTAATGATTTAATCCATTCATTTGTTTACAATGGTTGAGAGAGTAACCAAAAACGGAGGGCACCAAGGGTGACTAGTGAACAATCTAAATAGAAATAACATAGTTTCTTAGTGTTATCAATATATGATACTATGTTTCCACTTTTTTAAGTCTATACCAAGCACAACACTATTGTTTCCACTTTTTAAATTAGTTTTAAGTTCATATAATTTAAAATTATAGTCTAAGCAAATTCATGTTGAAAAATACTTTATTTTTTATCACTTTTTTAAATTTTAATTGATTAAAAAATATTTATATAAATTTTTTTATCATTCCATTGAAAAAAAATGAAATATAAATAAATCAATTAATTTTAGGCTGATACAATGTAAAATTATAATTTTTCAAAAAAATAAAAAAATATAATTTTAATTATTTTTCTTAACATTAATTAAAAAATAT
The DNA here is from genome assembly GCA_032191745.1 of Picea mariana. Lineage (NCBI taxonomy): Eukaryota > Viridiplantae > Streptophyta > Pinopsida > Pinales > Pinaceae > Picea > Picea mariana. Next base: position 66,636 of record JASDQU010244287.1, read on the forward strand.
TAATTTGACATTTTTATATTATTGCAAAAAAACAAGTTGCATTGAATGTACCATTATTGTAATTTAATATTAATATGACAACAAATGTAAGGTCCAATGCAACTTAACTTAATGAGAGCAATATTGTTTTTAAAATCACTATGTTCATTTAATATTGATATTGATATGACAACAAATGTAACGTGCAATTCATATATATATTGTGATTTGAAAAAAGAATTAATGAGGGTACCAAGGATGACTTGTAACAATTTAAAATTTAAATAGATGTAAATTGGATTATTTTTATTGGTTTTTGGTATTAATTAGTGTAATTAATCTATGTTGTTATGTTTATAATAATAATAATTTAATTTTAAGGTCATGTTTAAGCTAGACATCAAATTGGTGTATGAGACTTATTTGTTTGTGGGACAAGGAATCTTCTCCGTCCAATGATTTGACTGTTAAAGTCTACGAAAGAGTACATAATCTATCCTCTCTAGATTCGACTACCCCCTCCAGATTGTATATATATATACATACAATAAAACAATGTTGTTATCAATCTATGAATGTTATGTTTTGACTTTTTTTAATCTTTGTCTAAATAAAAAAAATTATTGTTTTCACTTTCAATTAGTTTTGTCTGTATACATTACAAAATTATAATCTTCCCAAAGTTGAGTTGAAAAATATTATATTATTGTTTCCACTTTCAATTAGTTTTGTCTATATACATTATAAAATTATAATCTTCTCAAAGTTGAGTTGAAAAATATTTTTTTTTTATGATTGATAAAATATTAATGAGACCTTTTCTATCATTTCAAATCTACCAAATAATAAAAATAGATAAATAAATTAGTTTTGGGTTCATAAATTACAAAATTATATTCTTTTGAAAACAAAATTTATTTTTTATGTTTTTTTATTAAATTTTGATTTGTTAAAAAATATTGATACGACCTCATCTACCATTTCTATATATATAGAAATAATAATTAAAAAATAAATAAAAAATCAACCTTCATTTACCATTTCTAATTAAAAAAAAAATCAACCTTCATTTACCATTTCTAATTAAAAAAAAAGGGGGAAAATAACAACCTTCATTAAAGAGTTCGTTGTGATGATATAACAATAGATGTAACGTCCGATGCAACTTGATGAGAATAATATTTTTTTTAACATTGATTATGGAGGATGACTTTACAAACTATTTGAATGGTGTAACCCATTCATTTGTTTAACATAGTTGAAAGAGTAACAAAAGAAAGAGGGTATTATTGATGACTTGTGAGCAATCTAAATAGGTGTAAGTTGGATTATTTATATTGGCATTTGGTGATACTTGGTGATATCAATATATGATGTTATGTTTGTATTTCATTTGTATATACATACGAAAAAGTGAAGTAAATTGAATAACTAATTTTGTATAAGTTAGTTACGTGTGGATAATGGTATGCATATGAATAAGTTTCATCTCTTTTTATTGAGGTGTGCGAAGTATAGGGCCCCTCATTTCATCTTGGTATGGTTATTTTAGAAAATATAGCTTTTAAGATTAGCGATGGTTTTCATCCTATTATTCATTGTTATGTATTGAATACCTAGATAGCATAAAAATAGAGAGATTAAGTCATTTCATGTTTTGAGAAGTGTAACATCCCCACTACTAAACCCATAAAAAAAACGTTGATATCATTAATTGAATTACTACAATTCATGTTAAAATGATCATATGTTTAACAACAATTATTTAAAACATGAAAGCATCTACTCTGCACCCATACAACAACATATAAATCATTTCAGACACAGAGTTAATGCACAACAATATAAACCCATAATATAACTCAAATATAAGATAAAAAAAACTTATATTTCTATAAAATTTGTGCACCCAAATGCAAGGGACAAATGTTCCACCCATATAAATCATTTCAGACACAGAGTTAATGCACAACAATATAAACCCATAATATAACTCAAATAAAGATATAAAAACTTATATTTCTATAAAATTTGTGCACCCAGATGCAAGGGACAAATGTTCCACCCAACCATAGACTTTTTGTTCCAAATATCAACAGTAAGTCACCCTCGAGTTGGGGCTAGGAATCCACAAAAGAGGGTGTCTCTCCATTGTCCACTCACAACTCAATATTCCCACAACCAACTAATTTTTCCTACAGCTATCCCAACTCCTCCAGCTCTCTTCCTCTCAACCTACCCAACCCAAGGAATGTTCCCTATTCTTTGCAATAAGTCCTTTGGGATATATCACTCTTTTATTAGGGATTCTGGAACAAGTTGGCCAAGAATATCTTTTCTGGGTACTCCAGGGATGTTAGCTACCAGGAAAAACTAAAAGTAGCCAACTTTTTTCTCCAATGAAAACTCTCACACAGGGATTTCACTCCATGGGCC
>JASDQU010244287.1:82869-95119 GCA_032191745.1 Picea mariana
CCATGACAAAGGTTTCTCGTGACTGTGCAAACCCAAAAATTTCGAGGCTCACCCAAAGAAAAATTCTCCGTAAAATAAAAAATCAAGACATGGGTTTTATACATGAGGTTCATATCTCTGACTTGGCATTTAGCAACAGAAAAACATGTGGCCCAAATCTCCCAAAATCAATACAAAACTATTTCCATGAAAAGGCTCCTATCCAATTTTTCACCAAGGGTAAAAGCACAAATGAGGTAAAAAACCATTTTCACCTCATAATATTAATTTTTCCATTTTTGACAAATAGCTTTTAAAATACCCCTTTTCACACTAGACGAGTTGGTTTTTCAATTTTTTCTTATTTTGGGAATCCATACTTTTTATGAGTCTTTTTTATTCCCCTGGGCTATGGTTTAATCAGCTTTATTGCAGAAATGGATTATCTTTCAATATGGTCTCGGTTTGATCATAATTAAGTGTTCAAAACTTGTCTTATAGGATTAGGGTCATGGTTTTCTTTCTATGTTGCATTCATTTGGTCAGCACTTATTCCCCTCAAGCCATAAGTTCGACCCCATTTGAAATGTGACATTAGCCTATCCATTATTTGCGTGTTGTATTTTGGGTGGTAGAGCCTACCCCTCATGGTCATCCTAGAGTAGCACCCATCACTATCATTTGATGCCTATGTAGTATTTTTAGGGCCTGGGAACCCTCTGTAGTGCTTTATTTTCCTAAATTGAGCCAAATTCACTCTATTTCTACATCTTTTCTAGCCTTTCTGGAGGAGGTTCCCACCATTTTTTTTTGTTATTTAAATGATCGCACTTTATTGACGCTTTTGTCTTGTTGCTTATTGTTGCTACACTGTTGTTTGCTTCCATTGTTTATCGCACCACAACCATGCTTGACCGCTAGCCATCTATTTTCTCCCATTTTACAAACACCCTTGGACGAGAACTGATGTTATGAGTGGTCATCATTTTCCATGTCATTTTGCAGTCCATTGTTTAAGTCATGTTCCATGCACCTAGAAATTCGTCACATACCACTCGTTCTCTCAATTCGAGATTACTATTACCCCTTTGTCGTGTTTGGTAATCAACCATGGCAAAGTTACACCCTGGAGTCTTGTTTGTGCTTTCATAATCTCTAAACATAAAATGAAAAGAGAGCATTTTCTTTCTTGGGATCATTAAATCCACAATATCGTATATGGATTCTTCTTTAGGATCTTCCCAAATTGCTTAAATATTCAAAATATTGTCAAGCACCATTCCTTTCCCCGAGCTCAAAAATAAATCCATGAGTGATCATATCGAGCATACTTCCATTTTCTTGCACACTCGTTCAAACATGAAAGAAATAAAAAGAGTGGGGGGGTTTTAAGTCTAGCAATCTTCACAAATGGAAATCATCCATCGATTCACCCTTGAACATCGCACATATTTTACATCTATGTACGATAGTTGGGTTATCCATTACCTCTAAGTCATTACCATCTCTATGAGTTCTCAGACTATGTCGATTGGTTACTCTTCCATTCATCTGCGGTGAGTGTTTTGGTCATTACCAAGTCAATGCTACCAGGTCAAGTCATTTGTCGTGTCATTTTGTTCAAGGGAATTTATCATGTGTCAGCCATTTTTAGTCCTTCATCCTGTTTATCTTGGCCATCCCTTGGTCAATTGTGCTCTACTATTACACTTTTCACACCATATACCTTTGTATGTTTTGTGTCGATTGATGGGGGATACATCAAAGCCCTCCTTCAATGAATTCTATCATATCGATGTTAGATCATTATCTAGGATCGAAATCTAGAAACTGGTTAGTACCTTGGGACTTGCAGACATCAATGGAAAGTTCCCTCGCTTTTCGGTAGTGGGTTTACATCATTGAATCATGTTGAATGAGTCTACAAGTGTTCGACCACAGCTCATCCATTCACACTGTACTAGGTATATTGGGTTCCGTCATCATCATCATCAATGGATTCCCTCGTGTTTGTTAACAGTATACATCAATGATCGGTAATCATATGGTTTCTGCCATGATCGACATCATCTCATCTATTCGCATGTTGTATATTCATACCATCAAGGTTTGGGACGAAGACCTTGGGTTGGGGCCACATCATTCCTTTACAGGATCCCCTTCCAAGTTGCGATGGAGTCATTCATGAGTGCTTTAGAGATCGCTCAGGCATCGATTCATCTCATTTATCTGTATATTGTGACATAGATCCACGTTTGTACTTGGTCGTGGCTATGCTCTCACTTGTGACATGGATCCACAGTGTATTCTTTCATGCCCATGATCTAGTTAGTTGCATCATGCATGGATCCACAATGTATTGTTTTTGYGGTTATGCTTAGTTTCTATTAYCGAGCATGGGTATGCCCACCTCAAGGATGTTATTATTATGYAGGATCGATTATAGTTTCTTCTCAGCTTCCTTTGCCTAAAGATCCATGATTGTTGTTCGTAAAGTATTTCATCCAGCAGACACCTCTTCATACCTCACACTTTAGGGGGAATTTGTTATAAAATTATTTGCCACCTGATCACCTAATGGACATCATCTAGAGGTTAGCAGGATAATACATTGAGTTATGTCACTTTTCCCTTGAGTTTTCAGCATCTTTTTTCTTGGTCGCAGGTTATTCCTTTACAACTCATGACCCAATTTTTTTGTTCATGGGTTTCTCTCTTGCAAGTCGCTATCGGTCGTAAACTAGAAGAAAATAGGCCGTGACAGGGTCTATTACTCCCCAATTAGGATTGGTTACAAAGAGATGATATCAAATTTCATATTTTTCACAGTACGACCTCGAGAAGTTTGTTATCTTGAGTGTTTAGATTTATCCTCCATCTTATCTCTACCATCCTATATATTGAGGGTATCTCATGGGAAAAGGGGAGGAAAAGAAAAAGTTAATGTATACTGTTGGATTGATCATAGAGCTTGGGAAAGGAGATTGGGAAGAGATTCATCAAGTCATTTGATTGTAAGCTTCTTATTTTATTAATATAATATGCACATGACTTTCCCCTCTATTTGGTTGCATGTGGTTATTATTATTCTTGTAGAGAGTTAATATTTCCATGTTTTCATGTTATATTATTAGATCTGATATTAATTCATGCATATCATATATGATATTAATATATTTGATCTTGTGAGAGGTATTCGTGTGTGTTTCCATGTGTGCAGATCCACATTTGTGAAAGTGAAGGGAAACTTTGAAAGATCGAACAACCAAGGAGCATGTAGGCACAACCATCAAATTACCAAGTAGGCTTCTTATTCCATTATCTCGTAGATTTATTCATGTGTGATTCAAATTCAAGAAATTCTATTGTTTGTATCTCTATTATGTCTTAGGTCTAGGAAGAGCCTAAGAGACATAACTCCTAGAGGATACAATTATCCTACAATAGCTACAATTTTGGATCCTTTGGGGTAGGGCATTGGGGATTCTTGCAAAGCTTGAGGTTCTGAGTGTCTAAAATCTATAGGTTTGCAGTGACTACGTGAAGCTTTTGAGAGGTGGATACTTCCAGGACCTCTTGTAGGATCCTAGGAATTTGTGCATACATTTCATCCACTACACTCAATACCTTCTGTTAGCTCCCAAAATGAATCAGTCACTATGGTTTCATTTTGGGATTGATAGCATGGTTATTGGTAGTTTTCTCCATTTTGTTTTAAGTTCTTCTAGTGGCAAAACTTAGGTTTTTAATTCATATCTTAGAAATAAGTCGATCCATAAAGGTCTTTTCTTTGAAATTTCATGAAAATACTTTCAACAGCTAATGTGTGTTTCAAGTTTGATGACTATTTGGTGAAAGTGGTGATTTTCAACAGTTAAGGAGTACTTTCCTGCAGACTGTTAGCTAGTGAAAGTGCAGAACACGTGTGTTCCCTCCACGTTTTCAAAAATCAAAATATGACATGCTCAACACACGTCACATAATCATTATAAGGCGCTGGTGAAAGAGGATAATGATGAAGATTCTGTTTTGCATGTCTAAATCAGATATCAAAGCGGATCATGTTTGTGAATGCATGCTTCACGAGATAATGGCGTTGGGGATGAAGAATTAAAATCCATCATCACAGGTAAAGGAGCAGTACTACTCAGCTGGTGATATCAAATTGACACTTCATATCCCCAACACGCATCATCCACAGGCATATGTTATGGTTTCATTTTTGAAAGACAATGTCGAGAGTTTTCACCAGCGCCAAACCTTGGCTCAAACAGCAAATTACAGTGATTTTGTTTGCAAAATTGTCTGGGGTTCAAGTTGCAGATGGCAAGGAAACGAAGTGGTTCATTGTTAAGGAAAGAATTAGACAGTCTGTCCTTTTTACAAGCACATCCAGAGGTACAAAAACACTTCTCAGACGCAGGCTGCATGGGATATGTTGAGAAGTTACAGAATGACTGCCACCAAACAACCGCTGAAGTGTTTGCTAAATCGTATGATTGAAATAAAGCATGTGTCGGGTCTTTATAAATCATATTTGATGAATCCGCCATTGCTACAACAACCAACTTACCTAGATCAGGCCAGAGTTGGTTCAAAACGATAGCAACCAAGAATCTCAATTTCAGAGCATATCTTAAGGAAGAATTCAAAAATGTTGCATGGAAGAAAAGCATGCCAGTTTCTCATTTGGAGGATGAATGGAAGGACCTGTTCAAAGGCATTCAACTCTATATAACCACAGAAGGCAGGTATGACAAGCTGATGCTATACCATTTCAAGCTCTTAGATCATTTCACAGGGAAAAATCTCCTAAATCTACCTTTCTTCTTGCACAAAAGCCTAACTAAAGTCTGTAAGAAGATTAGGGATGAACCTCTAAGTATGAAAAACACTCTTTGTCATTTCGGCCTAATCAAATTGATAATTCTGGAGGAACTAAGACAGAGAGGAAGGACTTGGCAACATTTCCTTTTTTGGGAAGGCTTTGAAACCCAAACTCAGCCCATGAATGAGCAAAAGAAAGCTGGAAAAAGGCAACTAACTCCTCATAGCAGATCGAGGAAGAGGAGAACTCTTCCAGGACCACCAGAAGATAGGATTTCTGGCATAAAGTCTCACAGGTCAAAGAAAAAGTTAGATTTTGAAACCACTTCAGAGCAGCCTATAGAAAAGAAAACAAATATTTTAAATCTACCATACACAGACTTAGTAACAGAGCCAGAGAAAGAAGATGAAAGTCCAGCCATTAAAATCCCTGAACACTCCATGGAATTTGCATAGGATTGTGAGACTTTTACTCCCACTGATGAAGGTGAAACATCAAAGAGCAAAAGGTCAAAGAAATCACGGAAAATTAAACAACTAACAGAAGTGATTGCTCAACAGGAGGTTTTAGAAAGAGTAATCAAGGAGAGATACAAAACTCTGTCCAATAATTTCGCAGAGACAAATGCATCATTTGAGAAGTTGGCTCATGAAAGTGTCAAGGACAAAAAGAGAAAGAAGAAAATTACCAAAGATTATAACAGTCTATGGTGGTTAGAAAAACGCCTTAAGAGGAAGATTAGAAAATTGAAGCAGAAACAGAAGTCACACCCAGATATGCAAGTGCTAGCCCAGGTTGTTGTGAATATGCAAGGAGATAAAGCAGAGACACGCTAAGTTTTTGATACAACAACAGTTTTGGAGGTGAAAGTTTCTTTTTGGCCAAAACAGATCTTTCACCAGCGCAAAGGGTAAATTTACAACCAGTTAGCTGGTGAAAGGCAGAGCTTTCACCAGCTAACCAGCGAATCATAAGGCGAGTTAGCTGGTGAAAGCACAAAAATAATTTTTGAAAGCTAAATATGGAGCAAGGCGATTTTCAAAGTATTTAAAAGAAGTTCCAGAGCATCAAAGGATTAACCACTTAGTCACAAAATACTCAGCATCAAAGATTCGTGGAGATTTTGAAAACCAAATGCTAAATCGGTCTCCTAAAGTTTCGACTATGAGTAATTGAAGAAATCCAGCTACAGAAGACATGTGCCTTTACCTTTTTCATGACACAACAGATTCCAGAAGCTAATGAAGTATAGATGTCAAATTTTGATATAGAAGACAGTTCGAATGCTAGCCACTAGTTTTTGTTATTGATTGTCTTAGTTAATTTGATTTTCTATTTTTAGATATAGATCCAATTTTTTAGGATCTTAAAAACTGATTGTAAAAGGATATAAATGAATATCTTTTCTAAGAGACAAGGGTTCAAACTGGGAATATATTTTTTGCTACTGTATAGACTCTTATTGCATAATAAAATTACAGTCTCCTTTCATTTTCAATATCAGAAATATTCATGCTTCCTTTTCTGTACTTTATTTCAGTTTATCTTAGCTTATAAAGACTGTCATCTCTTTATTGAGCTCATAGACTTGAAGTGAAGGATTTTTTTCTATCTTGTATTAAGCCCTACACCCAGCTGTATTTGGCAATAAAGATTAGTGTTCTTCATCCTCTCCTTTAAAATTACTTGATCTGATTATTGTTTTCTGAAAGTACTATTTCATATTAATGTATGATGAGTTGTCTGTTGCATTAATCATTGAAGTGATCCCATTGTTCCAAGCAAACCTACACATTATTTTTAAGTTACCAGGCATCCTTAGTCTACAACCCTAAGTAGTTTCTTGGAGTGATAACAAATTGGTGCCGTTGCCGGGGAAACGAAATTTAAGTTCTACTTTCCTGGGATACGACACAGAGATGATCTTTGATGATAGACAAAGATTAGACATTTTAATTGGTCGTAATTATCTGTCCGGCGACTCCACAAGTTCAGCTTGGCTCCTAAGAGGATCAGTACTATGGCGAATCCACAAGAATCACCTATCACACCAGTGCCTAATTCAGAACTAATTCTCAGGAAAGGAAAGACAATTCAAGGTCAAGCTTCAAAATCAGATACCAAAGGTAACCCTCTCTTTAGTTCTGGAAAACCTACTGTAGAAAATTTTGAATTGTTTTCCAAGAGTACTGATGAAAAAACAGCTGTAAATACTATAGAAGAACAAACTCCTTTTCATCAACAGGAAAATAGCAATGATGACAAATTGACAGATTCAAATTTGATTGAAAAAGCATCCAAGACATTAGAAAGAAATTATAGTTCTTCTTCTCTTGAGTCTTTTCATTCACAGCAAAAAGAAGATCATTTAAGCATTTATACTAGCCTCCTTGTTGTTGAACATCTTCTCCAAGAACTGTCTGCTAAAGGTGAAGAAAACTTAGTAGGACAACTTGCAAATTCTTACAGAGCCACATATCAGACCTCTTTCCCATCAGAAGGTTCACCTCCTTCACATTCCCCTAGTGTTGAAGATTCAAAAAAGAAACTAACACCTTTCTCACCCCTAATCATTATGGCTGCACCACCTCCTTTGACTAAGATGCAACAAATCTTAGCTGCTAGGTATGCACCACTCATATTGCCAAACCCAGTATCAGCTATGCCAACAGAAGACTATCAGAATTATATGCCCAAATTCACAGGTGAAGGCGATGTGTCTGCTAAAGAACATATTGAGGCTTTCTACAGTTATGCTGAAAACCTTAATATTGAAGAGGAAGATGTTTGGACACGAGTTTTTGTCCAAATCTTAGATGGCCATGCTAGGAAATGGTTCAAAGAACTCCCTGCTAGTTCCATAGCTAGAATCGAGCAATTGGATGAGACCTTCTTGAAACACTGGGGTGATAGAAGAGATTTTGTTTACTATATCACAGAATTTGGAAATCTAAGGAAACAAAATGGTGAGTCAGTCTCTGATTTCACTAAAAGGTTCAATCGGTTGTACAGTAAAATACCAGCAAAGATAAAACCTTCAGATGCTTCTGCCAAAATCACGTATTCTGATGCTTTTGACTCAGAGTTCTGTTTATTGTTGAGAGAAAGGAGGTCACCAACACTGTCTCTGATGCAAGATGTTTCCCTTGAGGTGGAATCAAATATTTTAGCCTCTCAAAAGCTAAAGGGAAATTATGATAGGAGAAGGCTAAGGAATGAAGCTTCTTCTTCATCAAGTGCTGGTCCAAAGTTAGATAAAATGGCTAAGATGATAGAGTCTCTAACCTCTGAGATATCTAAGCTCAAGATTGAAAATAAGCAACCTGTGAAGGGAAGAGGCACTTATGATTATGTAGGCAGGAACCCAAATCAAAATCCTAACAACTTCAGAAGAAATAATCAGCCAACATAGATTTTGCAAAGAGAAAAGAATCCTACTAAAGATCAGAGAATAAAGACCCCTCTTCAAAATGTTGTGATGGATGAAGATGAAGGTGATTATCAAGAATATGGAGAAGATAATATTCATTGTGTTGGAGAAGAGACAGGGAAATCTTATCTGACACAACATGACTATGAAGAAGCATTGATGACTGAACAGACAGAGGATAATCCTATTGATGATGGCATTTTCACCACAGAAGATAAGAATAGATATAATCTCCGATCTAAGTCTGATACTTCCCAACAGAATGCACCAGCCTCTCCCGAAAAGAGCACAACCCCTGTTAAGAAAAAAGATCAGACATCAGAGAATCAACAAACAGATCCCTCAAAAGCAAAAGCATCAGCTCCTCCCAAGAAGACTGATGCCCCTGTCAAGCATCAAACTCCAGAAATTCAAGCCCCTGTTGAACATCAAAGCAGTCAGAAAGCTCCTTTAAATGAGGTAAAGGTCTATGATAAAGCCTTTGATAAAGTCCCATATTCGTTCAATTTTGAGGCTGAAATACAAAAAATTAAAATTCCTATTCCTCTAGTTGAGTTAATGAAAAATGAAATGTTCAAAAAGGATATCCTCAAAACTCTAGATCCCAAATCTATATCCCCTTCCACTGATATTCTCAACATATATGATGAAAAGCCAACCATTACTCTGGGCCAAATGATAGAAGACAAAGATGAAAGTTGTCCTCCCTTTTACATCTCTCTAAATATTCATAAGAAAACATTACATAACTATTTGTTAGACTCCGGTGCTTCTCACAATTTAATGCCAAAGGCTGTCATGGATGAGCTTGGGCTAGAGATCACCAAGTCTTACCACGATCTTTTCTCTTTTGACTCTCGAAAAGTCAAATGTATCAAAATGATCAAGGACTTGGCTGTAACTTTAACCCAAGCATCCATGAAGACTATGGTTATGGATATAGTAGTGGCAGGCATACCACCTAAATTTGGATGTCTGTTATCAAGATCGTGGATGAAGAGGCTAGGTGGCACTCTTCAAATGGATCTCTCTTATGCTATTATCCCTGTTTTTGGAGGGGTAAACAGAAGGTTATACAGGGAATCACAGTTGGCATATGTAATCAGTGACGAACAAAATCCATCCAATCATCCTATCTATTCTGTCAACACAGGTATGGGATCTTGTATTTTGCAAATTGATGATTCATTACCAGATGCAATGCTGCTCAGAAAGCCTGCAGTTCAGTCCACAGAAGTAGCAGAGGACGATCTTTGGACCATGTTCTTTGATGGTGCTTGTACCGAAGAATCAGCAGGAGCAGGGGTGGTATTGATTTCCCCTTCTAAGAAAACTTCTCATTTGTCCTTTAAACTTGATTTTAAAGTGACTAATAATATTGTTGAGTATGAGGCACTACTTCTAGGGCTAAATGCAGCCAAAGAGATGGAGATTAAAAGATTGTAGGTATTCGGAGATGTAGATTTAATCATTCAGCAGGTGAATAAGTCCTTTCAAGCAAAACATGTCAGGCTGAAAGCATATAGAGATGAAGTTTTGAGGGCAATTCACACTTTTGCAGATTTTAAAATTTCATATGTACCCAGATCAATGAATGAATTGGTTGATTCATTAGTTGTGTCGGCTTGTGCTTTCATACCTCCTCTACCTCATAAATTGAATTACGAAATTCAAGTTAAATATAGGCCATCCCTCCCTGATAATGTAAAATTTTGGAAGGTTTTCGTAGACAATGTTGAACTCACTAGATTTCTTGCAGTGATAGATGAGTTTACAGATTTACAAATTGATTAGGAGAATGAACATGACAATGAAATTCAGAAGCCAAAATTCAGAAGCAAAATCGCAACACATGAAATAGTCCAGATGTCTACCAACAGAATTCCTAAAGGTTTGGTCCCTTTGGAAAGGCTTTTTGATAGTAATGATGTGGCTGTCAAATTGGAAAATGGGGAAAAAGATTCAGAAGTTTTGCAGTATAATGTAGCCAGTGAACAGGATCCCAAATATGTCAACTTAGCTTCACATTTGACTGAAAAACAAAAGGTTGATTATGGAGAATTGCCAAAGGAGTTTGTTGACATCTTTGCTTGGCAATATGACGACTTGAAGACTTTCGACACAGAAGTAATTCAACATAAAATTCCCTTAAACAAATATACCAAACCATTTAGGCAGAAACTTAGATCTTTTAATCCTTTGTTGCTGCCTACAATGGAAAGGGAAATAAAAAAACTATTGGATGCCCGCATCACCATACCTCTCAGATATTCAGAATGGATTGCAAATCTCGTACCGGTCAGGAAAAAGAATGGAGAAATCAGACTCTGCGTCGACTTCAGAAATTTGAATAAGTGCTCTAGGAAGGACAACTACCCTCTGCCCAAAATGGAACATATTTTGCAGAAGGTGTCAGGATCAAAGGTGATGTCTTTTATTGATGGGTTTTCTAGATACAACTAGATTGCTGTGCACCCAAACGATAAAGAAAAGACTGCTTTTACTACTCCATGGGGTACGTTTATGTACGAAAAGATGCCCTTTGGATTGATGAATGCAGGAGTGGCATTCCAAAGGGCGATGGACATTGCTTTCGTTGGAGAGAAAGATAAATTTGTCCTGATATATCTTGACGATATCACTGTTTTTTCGAGCAGCCATGAACTTCATTTGCAACACTTAAAAAAGACATTCCTAAAATGTCGAAGGTATGGCATTTCTCTTAATCCAAAAAAATAAAATTTCGCACTTAAGGAAGGGAAATTACTTGGACATATTGTTTCAGCTGATGGGGTGAAAATCGACCCAAAAAGAGTAGAAGCAATTAAAAATCTGTCTCTTCCTAGATCAAAGAAAGACATTCAGTCTTTCCTTGGGACTATAAACTTTATCAGGAGGTTTATAGTAAACTTTTCAGAACTCACAAAGCATATTACTGCTATGTTAAGAAAGAACTCTGAGGTAAAATGGACTGAAGAAGCCAAACACTCATTCAATGCTATCAAGGAAGCCATTACAACAGCCCCTGTTTTGATCAGCCCCGACTTCGCCAAGGAATTTTATATCTTTTCATTTGCTTCAAAATATACAATCGCAGCAGTGCTCTTGCAAAAGAATGATGATGATCAGGAGCAACTAGTTGCCTTCTTCAGTAAATTCTTGAGGGATGCAGAGGTAAAGTAGGAATTATTGGAGAAACAAGCATATGCACTTATCAAGTCATTAAAATCTTTCAGATTTTACATCCTTCAAGCCAAGGTAATAGCTTACGTACCCTCCAGTTCAGTTAAAGATGTACTTATACAACCCGACATAGATGGAAAAAGGAGTAAGTGGATAGCAAAGTTAATTGAATTTGATGTTGAAATTAAACCAACAAAACTTGTGAAGGGTCAAGGCCTTTCCAAACTTCTGGCAGAAGAAAATTGTAAACTGCTCGAAATAAATTTGGTAATTGTTAATGCAGATAATGTTCAGTCTTCAGAGGATAAAATAAGTGAGGAAATGCAGGTATCAGATCACCTATCTAACTGCAAATGGTACAGTCACATCATTCATTTTCTGCAAACTTTATCAGTCCCTTCAGATTTGACAAAAACACAAGGAAGGGCCTTAAAGCTCAAAGCCATGAATTTCTGCATCAATGACAACTTATTGTTCTGGAAAAATCCAATAGGTTTATTATTGAGGTGCATAAACGAAGAAGAAGCAGCTAAGGTCATGATTGAGTTCCATAATAGTGAATGCAGAGGACATCACTATTGGAAAACCATCGCACATAAAATCTTAAGATCTGGTTATTACTGGCCATCCTTATTCTCAAATGTGTGTGAGTTTGTGATCTGGATTTTATGAGCAGAACGAAATGAATACAGATTATTAATAGGTGCTTAACACGAAAATAACAGAGATACAGTAAAACTGGTTTTCTATTAAATAACGAAATAAGCTGAAACTGTAAAAATGCAGCGGAAACAAGCTTGCTGGAATGGTGGCGGCTTATCTCTGAGAAG
>JASDQU010244288.1:0-31042 GCA_032191745.1 Picea mariana
GTGTGTGTGTGTGTGTGTGTGTGTGTGTGTGTGTGTGTGGATACACAAACACAGACACAGACACATTTTTTTCCCTAAAAAATATCGTAAATTCTATTTCTTAGAAAGAAAGAGTAACAATCCATAGGCATCCAAGGTGTAGAAACCAAAAAGTTTTATATATAGAATATTAAATATAGTAACAAGAACATGGTCATGCATCTAAGAACGACTACTCTTCTAAACAACAACAAAATTTCAGAATCCAAGAACTCAATGAACTATAAATTATCGAATGGAGACAACCTCACCATCCTCAACTTCCTTAAGGATCATGTGAAACTCTGGCAAGTTGAGAGTTTCTTTGGAAATCTTGCCACCTACAATATTCATTTCACAGAATATGTGTTGGAAGGAAATAGAGGCAAAAGTTGTGGAGATGATCTTTAACTTCTATCCCAAGACCTGTAGATTGATGTTTTCAACAATAGATCTCCCCATCATCCAATCTATAGTGAGTTTTGAATCCCCTAAAACCTACAACTCCAAAATTTTCTTATATGAATCACACTTGAGCAAATCAAATAAAGCCATAAATTCTTCCTTATTATTATTTCCTTCACCCAATTATATTTTACCTATTATAAAATGGGAATTTGATAAATGAAGATGGAACTTGACACCACACACATGAGATGGCCCTTGACACGTGCTATAAAAAAAACCCCAGGGAACATTTTGAATAATATCGACATGCCTCAAGATTCTCGGCTCTTTTGCAGATTTGGAAATAATATAATTTGGGATGAAAACCAGGATTTGTTGAGATATTTTGAAAGTTGTTGATGTTTAGATTGGTCAAGATCCAAACAACAATCTCATGAGGATATAAATACCCCCTTGCATCTTTATAGAGGTGGTACTGCTCTGTTATTGTTTAAAAGATGTAGCTTGATGTTATTGGATTGGGCTGTCAAATGGGAGAATTCTAAACAACAAACCCTAAGTCTTTGTTGCTTTATTTTATATGTAAAATGGTTCTTGATAACCATATTTCTCCTTAAGTGCAACATTTGTTTGGAAATAGACCAAGTAGTTTCTTTACAATAAAAATATAATGAAAAGCTTCAATATCAAAATAAATATTTTCTCAACATCATTATAACATCCCTTTGAAACACATGCAAGTTGAAGATGCATCCATATTTTCTCACAAGAAGAATAATGAAATGGTGTTCATCACTTTAGAGAACTTTAAATGAGTATTACATTCAAAACTGAAAACAATTTGATGGGCATACTCCAAAAATATCACACTCATAAATCCCAAAGTCTGAGAATTAATTAAACTTATACCTCAAAGAAGTTCTTTATGGAGTTTAATACATAAATATATCACACATGATTTCAATAAACCAATTGACTAATGCTCAGAAATAAAGCTCTCCAAATGCAAGGACTAAATCTCCTTGGATCCTTTAGACAATCATGGATTACATATTTATTCATATATGTATGGATGTAAAATACTCCTATTGATATTTTTAGGAAGAAACTTGGAAGAATAAAAATAAATAACACTCAAAAACTCATCCTTATGTTTGATCTTTGATATGCAAACAAAAATATTTGAGAGAAATTATGTAGAAGGAGAAGAAGAAAGAAAAATGGAGATATTTATTTGCAGATGAAAATTTGGTTGTGTATTGAAGGATGAACAATGCTATCTTGATGATCTGACCTTTTTTGATGATTTGAACTTTTAACCCTTTCTTTGATGGTTCTCTGCTCTTTTTAAATCTGCTCCCAATGCTTCTTGAACTACTTAGCGTTTCTATTCTTCTAGAATATTCCACATGCTTCTTCTTGGAATCAATGTTTTATTAAATTCTCATTAATGAATTTAGGTCATTGAAATTCATGCCTCCAAATGGGACCCACTCAATCCTTTAATAAAAGTTATTTAATAAAATTTTACTTCCAAAATTGAAGCTAGCTTCTTAAAAAAAAGTGGATTGTATTTTAATTTTTGAGCATGATAGTTGACTTATCAGCCATAGAAACCATTCTAGGAGTACTCTTCATTATCCCATATTTCCAATGAGTCTTATTGAGCGAAATTTGGAGTTCTGGATCTCAACTTATAACCTTAGGAAGTTAAGGTTCCAAACAGATTTCCCAGTAAGTCACGAAAAAAGCTGAATGATATTTTAATTTCTAGAAAAATTATGTTCAAATTTAGCCACTGAAACCTATCCCATTGTCTTCCTTATCAAATTACCTTTCCAACGAGGCATGTCTTGCCTCAAATGATTGTATGGATCATGAGTTATAATCGTTGGAAGATCATTGCTCAGCAATGTCGATCTAGCTCGTGGATCAATCTTAGCCTTTGATTTTATTTTTCCCTTTTTAGTCCCACACGCATTGTGGTGGTGGAGAATTTAGTGTTTATGATTTAAATCCTTTCCATATAATTCATGTGAAGTAAAGGAACTTATGGAGGTCTTAGTGTATCTCTTTGTGCCTTAGAAAAATTCATATCTTGGTAATATTTTGGTTGCCCAGTCACTGCCCAGTGATTGCCCAATCAACATGTGAATGTATTACACATCATGTCCAATCATCACCCAACCACCTTCCACATGTCACTTAGAGATGTGCCCAGAAATAACTTAGGAAAAGAGAAATAATATTAAAATACAATATGAGGTTAAGTGAATGCAGAGGTAGGTAAGGAGGTAATACATGGTAAAAATAGTCGTGAAAATGTCTAAGTGTTAAGACTATAAACTACAGTATAATAATGGATCAGTTGGAAAAATCAGGGAATTATAAAATACCATGGAGCATGGTGAATTACGAGAAATCGACTAAGTATGAGGAATCGGTCGAATGGAGGAGTAAGAGGTAGTAAAAAGAGTTGTGGACTTAGTAAGAAGAGTTGTAAAAATTCTAAGTGTTGAGTGAAGTGGATCACAGGGTATAGTATATGGGAGAGTCACACAAATCACTGACTCACAGAGTTATGGAGGCAAGACTTGGTAAAAAGAGTTGTAAAATATCTAAGTGTGGGTGCATAATGAGGGTCGTGGAAATCAAGTGAGCATTGTGAGGGTCGCAGAAATGAGGTAAGTAACCCGTGGAAAGTCATAAGAAATATGACTAAGTGTTGGGGAAGAGTTATGTGAAATATAGAAATAACGTGAATATGGAAAAGAAATAAAAATAAAAAGGAAAAAGGAAAATAAGAAAAGAAAATAGAAAAATAAAATGGAAAATAAGAAGAAAACGGGAAAGGGAAAAAGAAAATGAAAAATGAAATAATGGTGGTGAAAATGGAAAAGAAAATAAAAATAAAATGGAAATAAAAGAAAATGGGAATATGAACATAGAAATGGTTGAGTAAGGAAAGGAGAGTAAGGACTGAAAAGAGAGAAAAAATGGCCAAGTGTGGAATATGGAGTATGGAGAGTAGAGTGGAAGGGGGAAAAATGGTTAAGTATGAAAAAAGAAGAGAAAGGAATATTATACTAAGTATGAGAGAAATGACTAAGGGAATATGAGAGTAATGAGAAAAATGGCTAAGTATGGGATGGGAGTATGAAGAGAGGTGAAGGGACACTTAGGTGAAGGGATACGAGTGTTGAGTTTTTGTACCTTGGGAAGTGGTCCCCTAGTTTTATTAATGTGCCCAATACTAAAAGGGGAAAAGTACCCCTCCCTCACTTTACTTTAGGTTATAAAGTCAAAGTGACTTTATGAGTTCATTAATCATAAAGTGACATTCATTTTTCACTTGAGAAGAGTGTGAGAAGAGGAGAAGAAAGGGCGTAAGGAGAAGGAAGAAAGGGTGCACTTGTTGGGTGCATTTGCTATAGAAGAAAGAGGGTGTGGATTCCTAGAAAGCTATAGGTATGATGTTGTGTGATTTTCCCCATGAGGATGTCTGCTAAATGATAAAAGGATAACACTGCTATTGAGGAAGAAAGGGTGTGTTTTTTCTAGGAGAACAATGGCCTGACCTTCAAGGGAATTTTTGGGCTACCAACTTGAGATAAGTTGGATGTTGTTTTAGCTCTGAATATCTACTGTAATTTTTCTTTAAAGCTCCTAAATGAATTCGTCTTCACTAGTTTTCCCCATGGGGTTTTTTCTAGGTTCATGTTGAGAAAAAAACATATGAGTATAAATTTGTGGTATGCTTGTGTTTATTATCAACATTTAGAGTGTTAAATATCTAGAGGTGCATTTACTATTTTAATGGCTAGGTAAAGAGCTAACTATGGACAAAAAAAACTTCCTAAATAAACCTTGCAACAACACAATTAAATGAGCAGGAAATCAATCATGAATGTAGCTTTAAATATATCCTAAAATAGACATATAAGAGACCATCAAACAATCCCAAAACAGAGTTAAAGACAAACCTGTGTAGCAACCTTAAAGAGCCTCAAATTTCTTCATGGTATCAGAGCCTAAGGGCACAAGAGAGGGCTGATAACTTGGAAACAATTGGAAAAAATTTAACTCACCTTGGCAGCAAAGTTCTTTGGTCATTTTTTTTTCATCAGTTGGAAACCATGTCAGTTGGAGGGTTGAGGGTGGAGGAGAGGGTAGCTGGGGCTGGCAATTTGTCTCCATGGAAGGCTAGTATAGTTTTGATTTTGGAAGAGGGTGAGCTATGGGACATTGTGGAAAGTCCCGTGGTTCCTCCTATAGATGCATTGTTCTTGGCAGAGTTCAGTAAGATGAACATCAAGGCCAAGAGGACCATCCTAGATGCAGTGAAAGACCATATTATTCCTCATGTTTCTGGTAAGGAATTTGCATTTAAGATGTGGTAGTACTTGTGTAACCTTTACCAAAGCCCTAACCAAAACTAGAAGATGGTGCTCCAGGAGAAATTGAGGGGCATTAAGATGACTAAGAATGATTCGGTCGCCTCATTCCTCATGAAGTTTTCTCATATTTGTGATGAGTTGGCAGCTGTGGGGGAGATAGTGGACCCATCAGAGTTGGTGAGGAAAACCTTAAATGGATTCTCCAAACCTTGGGAGAGATTTGTACGTGACATTGTAGCTAGAGAGCATATGCCTAGCTGGGAGAGGTTATGGGACGACTTTATACATGAGGAGCTCAAGATTGGCTCAAGATATACTATTTAGTAGCATAGTGGGGATGATGGTGAGGATATTTCTCTTTCTACAAAGGGAAAGAAGAAGAACAAGAAGGGTGCCGAGGGTAGGGCCAAGTAGCAACAAAAGGGAGGTGAGCAACAAAGGGATATGAACAAAGTTAAATGATTTGCTTGTAACAAGATGGGGCACTATGTTGGACAATGTACCAATAGGAAG
Source organism: Picea mariana (assembly GCA_032191745.1). Taxonomy (NCBI): domain Eukaryota; kingdom Viridiplantae; phylum Streptophyta; class Pinopsida; order Pinales; family Pinaceae; genus Picea; species Picea mariana. The sequence goes on from JASDQU010244288.1 coordinate 5,337, forward strand.
AAGAAGAAGTAGGGTGGTACAACAACATCAACCGAGGAGGATGAGTTCATATTTCAGTTTGAGTGGGAGATGTCCTTGCTTTTCAATTTGTCGACAATTGAGACACCATCCAATGTATGGTACACAGATAGTGGAGAATCCAGTCATATGTTTGGTGTTAGAGAGAAATTTACTGATCTTATAGAGACTGGGATCAAATTGGATATAGTTCTTGGGAATAACACCATAGTCAAGGTGGCTGGGTGTGGCACAATTTCCTTTAAGAGGGAGTTGAGGCCACCCATGGTGTTAAGCGATGTCTTGTATGTCCCTGGGCTGAAGAAGAACCTGATATCAGTTTCCACCATTCATGATAGTGGATTTGAGGTGTCTTTCTAAGTTGACGAGGTCTTCACTCACCCTAAGGGGTCTAGTATCACATCATCCAGATTGATTGGGACTCATGATGGGAAACTGTACAGACTCGTATTTTAGCCATTACATGCTTTATCTAGTAGCAACAAAAAAAATCAATTGTGTGAGATTTGGCATAAGAGTATGGTTCACTTGCATCATGGAGCTCTAAGGGTGTTGAGTGATATTGTGACAAGATTGCTGCAGTTTGACACTGAGCATTAGGAGGTATGTAGGGGGTGTGCTCTTGGGAAGTACACCAAGACTGCCTTTCTAAGTAGTGACAATAGATCAACTAGGATACTTAATTTGGTACACTCTGATGTGTGTGGGTCCATGTCATTAATTTCCTTGGGTGGATGTGAGTACTATGTGAAATTAATTGATGACCACTTCAGGAAGATCTGGATCTATTTCCTGAAGACCAAGAGTAAGGTATTCAAGAGGTTCCAAGAGTTTAAGGCTCTTGTGGAGGACCAGACAGGGAGAAATATCAAGGTCTTCAGGTCAGACAATAGGGTTTTGTATACCTCCAGAGAGTTCAAAGACTTCTACAACTAGGAGGGTATTAGGATACAATTGAACATTCCTTACAACCCCCAATAGAATGGGATTTTTGAGAGGAAGAACAAGGATATTGTTGGTGCAACGATATCTATTTTGCATGATCAAAGGTTCCCATTTTTATTATAGGATAAGGATTCCAATACTGCAGTGTATCTGTAGAATATGAGTCCATATAGAGCTCTAGGGAGAAAGACTCTTGAGGAGGAATTCACTGGGAGGAGGCCAAATGTTGGACACCTTTGCATATTTGGGTGTCTGACCTTATCTCATGTCCTTTCTAAGAAGAGGAAAATGTTGGATTCCACAACAGAGAAGGGGATCCTCGTGGGATACAACAGGGTCTCAAAGGCCTATCATATCTACATACCAGCACCGAGGAGAGTTTTTTTGAGGATAGATGTTAGATTCAAGGAGGATAGAGCCTTTCAGAGATCTTGTGAGATAAGAGATAAAGTTGAGGAGGTCCCATAGATGCATGATGATACATCATAGGGGACATACCATCAAGTGTATATTACATCTAGTTCATGGGTGACTGGTCCGCCCAGTACAACTACATGATCATAGGTGTATGGTACACATACCATGGGTGCACGTGCTTTAGGATCTCAGACATCTATGGTGAGGTCTATGGATGAGACTAAGGGGCATGAGGGTACTACTCCACAGAAGGTTACTTCCGGGAAGACGAAACTGAGATGGTTTCAGGAGACCTTGAAGGAAGCCAAGGATTATGTTGGTGAGCCCCAGAGGTTGATGAGAGAGAGCAGAGAACCAAAGAGGTTTGTTTCCTACTTGGCCATGGTAACTAGCATCATAGATTCCAAGCCTTCTAATTTTGAGCAAGAAGCAGACCAACAAGTCTGGAGAGATTCCATGCAGAAGGAGTATGATTCCATTATGAAAAATGATGTGTGGGAGGTGGTGCCTATACTAGAGGGTAAGTTAGTGGTGACTTCCACGTGGTTGTACACGATTAAGTATGCTGCAAATGACAATATTGAGAAACAAAAGGATTGATTTTTAGTGAGAGGATTCTCTCAGGTTGAGGGGATTGACTTTGATGAGACATTCACACCAGTTGTGAGATATACTTCCATCATGATTATTATGTCCATTGTAGCATAGATGGGTTGGAATATCCATCAGATGGATGTGAAGACAACATTTTTAAATGGTCTTATAGAGGAGGAGGTATACATTGAGCAACTACATGGTTTCGAGGTGTTTTGGAGAGACTCCCACGTGTGCCTCTTCAAAAAGGAACTATATGGTCTAAAGCAAGCTCCATGAGCTTGGTATTCCAAGATTGACTCTTACTTGCTACAGATGGGCTTTGAGAAGACTGAGGCATATCTGAATCTCTGTTACATTGTTTGTGGAGAGGATACTCTCATTCTTATTCTATATGTTGATTACTTGTTTATAACTGGAGGGGAGGAGCTCATAGATGATTGCAAGAGGGGTCTTGCTTTAGATTTTGAGATGAAGGACATAGGGCTGATGCATTATTTCTTAGTTATGGAGGTTTGGCGGGAGGATGGGAAATTCTTTTTGGGACATGGGTGTTACACATTATTTTGCTCACCCCTGTGATCAACTGATGATATGTGCATAACTCACTTCTATGTTCTCCGAAGTTACTAAAATGAGACTTTCTCCATGAAGAAGTGAATCATCTTTCTTTTCTTAAAAACCATATCAAAAGAGACCGTCGCACCTTGCTAAATGCTTGGGGTGCGAAGATGCTTGATCATCACATGCTGCACCAAAACTGGACTACGATGTCGCCACAAGCTGCTTGTGCATAGGGTGCGCCGATGCTCAAACAAGAGAAAAATGTGAAATTCACAAAAATTCTAGAAGGGAATCTTCTAGAAGATGAGGTGGCCTCCGATGTGTTTGGATATTACTCGCTTCTCTGATTTAGTGGGATCATCCTAATCTCCTCATCCATCCCTCTTTCACCCTATATAAAGAGGGATTTCTCATGGGAAAGGCTAGGCTGGCTTATGCATGAAGAATACTGCTGAATATTGTACTTGTGATTGCTTTGACTTAGCTTTCCAAGTCAGGTTGTGAATGCTCTTCATAAAAAGCATTGGAGCAAAGGTGTGTGTGTTGAAGAAAAGGGCCATTGGAAGGGACCTTGCAACATCAAGGCATGGGTTGTATCCTCCACTTTCATTCAATAAATGCAGTAATACATTTATTCCCTATAAAAGTGTCTCTACTTTTATTGTATAACTCCTTGATCTTATACGTAGACTTCATTGGAATATATATATCGTTGTTCTCTCTCTTTGTTGGTTTGTGCTTCTTAACAGGTTCACCATCCCACAAATCCAAAGATGGAGCAAGGATGATACTAGCGAGGATCAAATGTCATTTAAATGGTATGTCATTTGTCCCTCTGTGAACTAGTTTATATTACAATGAAATCTAAGGAGAAACTTGTATTCTACTATGTTTTGTTCTAGCTTCTTGTTGAAGTTAGAGAGATTAGTTTGTGTCCGCACTTAATGATTTGTTTGATAACAAAATTGGTGACCATACTGGAGAACGTCCTCTTTTGGATTTTTCTTTTAGCTTGCCTAGTTTTGGTTAATTTCATTCTTTGATTCATTGGGTGATCCATATTGACTCCTTGGTCCTGAAAATTTGTTGAGAAACTCTTTCCTCTATTCATTTTTTCCCTTATTTTCAGTCATCGTCGCACCCTGCTTGTGAAAACCAGAGCGACAAAGTCACACTGTGTATTTCCCATTACCTATGATGATCCTTGATTGTTGCACTGTGCTCTTCTACAACCTGTGAGGGTTACTGTAGAAATTTTTTGGGGTGACAGTCAAATTTTTCCTCTTTGCCTAGATCTTAAATTTGATTTTGGGGTGAATTTTGGGTTTGCTTATAGTTTGATTATAGTCTGTTTGTCAGTATTTGAACATGATTTTAGCCTTCTTTGCTTTGTTTTAGCTTGTGTGCTTTTGAAATATCTGATCTCTTCCTTTGAGTGTATTTCCATTACAAAGCATTGTTTTTCTTTAGAATTATTTAGTGGAAGAGCTTCTTTTTCTTCTACTGAATAGTTCGTGTTAAAAGAGAAATTTGATTTGGGTTGATTTGTTTTTAGAGTGATTTGCTATTTCTTTTATCTATCTTTGAAACAATTTTTTTTAATTTCTTGCTTTGCATTAGATTGGGGGCATCTTTGCATTTGAAGTAGTGAAATTGCATGGTTTTTGGCATTTTTGGTCTTGAATTTCTTGATATTGATGAGTTTAATAAAATGTTGGGACAATGTGAATCTAAGAATGATAAATGTTTTCTCATTCTCGTAATATAGCCTTCATCGAAGTGAAATATTTTCATTCTCATTTCTTTGCATTGTTTAGAGTCGGTCAAAACATCATCTAGTCCACGCCATTTTCCTCTTGAGTAAACAACAACCTTACAATAAAGCGCTTATAAAAAATGATTAGATGTTTTTATATTTTCTAGTAGCAAACCTACATTAGATTAGGGTGTAGGGATTTGGAATAGGTGTGAAAAATAACTTTCCAAGGCTGTAAACAAACACAGAATCTTGTGCTAGCGAGCGATAAATCCACTTATTACATTGTTTTCTGGGAATCCCTTCTAACACAAGGGTCAATCATGAGGTCACATTAGGGCCGACAGAGTTACTCACCCTGCTTTGTTGGTCTTAGTGTAGAGATTGCACGTATTATTGGGGGTCACCTGAGAAGAAAATCTCATGCGGACCTTCTCGAGGCAATTTCAGGCTTAGATACCCTGCCCTTGCATGTGGATTGGACTGTAGACTGTTTCCCCAGGCATCATTGTCGTAATTTTTAACCTTAGTAGCCTATCTTTTTAGGGTCTTTACACGAGGTGACTGTGGAGGGACAAGTCTTCATGGTACCTGGAATCGATGTTGGCCAAACTCACTCGAGCTCCTTGGAGGGTATACCCACGATTATGTGTGGGAGCTTGCACCAGGGTGTAAGTCTGTTAAGCAGGTCATCAACGTAACTTTTCCACCCGCTCTATCTCGACCCCTTCTTACATTGTTCTCATGACGTTGGATTTCATCACCAACTAGTGCATTCATTGTGAGAAGGTTTTGTTTGTTTGCTTGCTTCCTAGATTTTTAGCGTGTGTTGTTTATTTTTCCTTAGCAGACTCTAGGTTGGATCTATGTTTAATGGCGTCAGTTCCCGAAATGACCAATGAAACAACCCATACTCTGGGGGAACCTTTTATTTTTCCTTCTTACAGAAAATTTGGTCCTCCTTACATCGCTACTTTGAGCCTTCCAAGTCTCACAATTGGATTGTCGGTATGGTTATTTTCCACTTTGGTAATCCCGAATGCATCAAGTGTTTCGGTTGCAAGAAATTCCTCCCAAGAACATCAACCTCATGTTGATCCTTCGCCATGTTGATCCTTCGCCTTCTTCACCAGTAAGATCTCCTTCGCCTTCTTCACTTGCAATGACTTCTTCCGTTTCATCTTCTTCACCGAGTGAAAGCTCTGAAGCTAGTAACCCGGTGGATAAGAAGAAGAATAAAAGGAAGATTAAGAAGAAGAAAAATAACCAAGGGTCTAAACCTCCAACCACTGTTGGATATGTTGGAAAACCACCAGTTACTGATAATTGTGCTGGGAGTGTTGATGATGAAAAGATCACCAAAACAACCCATAAGCCCAAGTACCCTTGCAGGCTTTGTAAGGGTAGCCATATTCTTAAGGATTTCCATGGTCTATGCAAGGTTATAGAATNGTCAACTAGTCAAGATACCGTTGGGAAGAAGAAAAGTAGAGTCAAATTCCCGTGTATGTTATGCAGAGGGAGTAATAAAAATCACCTTTTCCCTTGTATGGATGAAGCCTCGAAATTAATGGAAGACATGACTATTTACCAACCTCAACTTCCAGCTGCTTATCACAATATTACTCTCGACCCACTTGTAGTTGATGGAATGATCAATCTGATCCCTTCGTCGGTTACTCCGGTTGACAAAATATTCAATATGGTCACGTCCTTAGTTGGACTAGTTGACAAAGTGGTCGATTCGATTGCATCCTCGGTCGATGCCACTCTCCCGTTAGATTGTGAAACCCAAGCGGTTGATCCGTTTCCATCCATCAAACCCATTCTCCCCTTGGAGAATGCAACTCAAGTGGCTGATCTGATCTCGTCATCGGTCGATCCAAATCTCCCCGATACTGCCCACATTTTTCTCGTTGATACACAATCTATCGTGCTGGGGGGCATTCCTCCTTCTCCTGTGGAACTCCCTCCAAGTAAAGAGGCCATAATTTTTTATTGGGGTGCGCTAACTGGACCTCGTCTTCCCTTTCACATTCCTTTCAAGATTAAAGTACAAGTTTGTGTGCGGGACATTCCTCAAATGTTGATAGATGAAGGTGCATCCGTTAGTATTTTGTCCTCAATTGCTTGGAAAGCTGTGGGTTGTTCTCAGCTTGCACCAGTTATGCATAATCTGTTAGCTTTTAACAGAAGAACCAATCACCCTTTAGGAGTCCTTCCTTAGTTTCCTGTAACTTTGGGAGGGAAAAATGTTGTTATTGATGTCATGGTAGTCCACGATCCCTTTGATTTTGATTTACTCCTTGGGCGAGATTATGTTTATGCCATGAAATCTATCGCATCCACTCTTTTTCGTGTGATATATCTCCCTCACGATGGAAGAGTTGTGACTATTGATCAACTCTCCTTTGTTGGCCTTGATTTGATTATCAACCCAACGACCACCCTGAATGATTCTTATATGCAGATGGTATCTCCCCCTCCACATGTCAATTATGTGGGGTTATCTCGCATGCCTTCAGCTACCAATGCAAATGGGCCTATAACTATAATCTCAATCTCTTATGACTTGGATCCGGTAGTTGACATGGTGATCTCTTCGGTAGGGCTATTGGAGCCTGACCTCCTTACCCGTATCATAACCCTCGACATGTGTTCCTTCTAGAGTGTGTTTCTTCCATTGAGTGAAGATCTCTTGGAATCCATGATTGAGTTTTTTCCCTTGACATGGTTTCCTTCCAGAGCATCGTCCTCTTGGAATCCATGATCAAGAAGAGAGTTTTGAGCATGATTTTTCTGATTTCAATCTCGTTAAAAAATGAATCAACTACGAGGATAGTTTTTGCGTCTCTGTGGAAACCTCGTTAAAAAATGAAATAGAGGTTACGAGGATAGTTTTTCTTCTTTGTGGAAACCTCGTTAAACAATGAAATGGAGCCTACGAGGATAGTTTTTGCGTTTCTGTCCAAACCTCGTTAAAAAATGAAACAGAGGTTGCGAGGATAGTTTTGCGTCTCTGTGGAAACCTTGTCAACAAATAAAAAAACCCGTCTCGAGCATAGTTCTTTTTTTGAGTCAAGCTCGTTTAAAAATGAAGTAGATTTCTCCCCTCTCTTAGATTGAGTCAAGTACTTCATTATGTATAGTATTTGAAGCTTCATTTCATCCGCCTGTGCTATTGGATGAAATGAAGCTTCGGGGGAAATGCTTACAGCCTCTAGACTTCATGTCGAAGATTTCTCAAATTGCTTACCTTGCCTTGTGCTTGGTTTCTAGACATTGACATCCTCACTACCCTATATCGACTTTGTTTATGGTGTTAGTCGCAGTACTCAAAACCTACCATCTGCTGCATGGGAAATCTATGCACCTACGACTAAGTTGATCAGTCTACACTGTGTTTTCCTTAGACATGCAACTAATAATATTGTGGAGTACAGTGAAGTTATTGAGTTATTAACTAACGCCATTTCATTTAGCATCCATCATCTTATTTTGGTGTTGCAATGAGTGACGTTTATTCTATTCGTAGTCCTACATTATTACTGGTATACTTGAGAATTCGTCTCTTGGAAAGACATTTTGATTATATTGAATATCAACACATTCCTAGATGTCTAAACACATTAACAGATGCATTGGCTAATTATGTTTTAGACAGACATTTGCACCATTTATAAATCCAAACACACATTTAAAACACAAGTAATCCGGTAGGAGTTTTATATTATAACGTCAAAAGTTACAAAAAAGTGTTTGTCTTGAGACCAAAATGTCAAAATGTTGAAGCACATGGCTTCATATACATATGCATCAAGGATGCTGCTCGCTATAGAAAATGATTTTCCGTGCCACTCGATGGAGAAGTCGACTAATGGATGCTGACACACCAACTATATGGCGTTGGTAGCGTCGGGGTAACTCGTCCACAATGATGTCAGGGATGTTCATGGTCAATTCCTCAAGATTCTGTTCGATCTCCTCAATATCCTTAACAACCACCCCTCGACCCAAAATTGCACCTATATCTCCACGTCTCTAAATAGGAGATGATCCAAGAGGTTGGAATGACACCACATCTGCATTGTTGAGAGAACTTGATTAGTCTCGGATAAATAACAAAAACATTTTATAATTAAAATACCAAAAACAACATATAATGAAAAAATTCGTCTTACCTTTCTCTCCCCACTAAGAACCCTCAGGTAATGCCAAGTTGGGGTCTCCGCGGAAGTTAGTCCCGACATATGCATAGTCCTCAACCATGACAAGCTGATCCCTCAGCCATTGGAAGAAATCTTGATCATATGTAACGATTGGCACACCACCATGACATGCCATCAAATCTACTCATATTTTCATTCAAGGATCCTATGGAGTGGGTATTCCCCATTCCACATGTTGTAGGCACAAAACAGGGACCCTCCCTAGAAAGAAGGATACCAAAATAGATCCATACCCGAATTGTTTCAATCGACTGGTCCTATATTTTGTCAATTGTTTCTTCAAGTTTTTAGAAGACCCTCACACCAATTGAAAACCTGTGGTTCCATACACTCGATGGCATACTGAAATGGATTTGTAAAGCCATATGAGGAGCCACACTCCCTGCCATCTGAGTGATAGTGTAGAGGATAGTTCTCAAAGGCAGATCTCGAACATCCTTTATGGAAACTTTTCCACTATGCTTCTCTATACCAGGTATAGAGTTATGTGCTACATAATAATTCATGGGTTCACCACCACCTCTGCTTCCCGATAGTGACATCCGAGAGCCTCGACGAGATAACCCAGTCGAGAAGTCAATGTCATCAATATATAAGGTGAGTGTATGCACACCCACATGAAAATCTTGGTCATTGACATCCCACATGTGGACTAAGTATTCCAATAATCTCAATTGGGATCTCATGCCCTGAACTTTGAAACATTTCAGCAAGCCACACTCCCGGAGTGCCATGACAATGCCTGGATCATTCCCGGAAAAGTAATATTCTTCCTCGTTCTCTTGTTCCTTCCACTCGAGCATAATGACTGATGGAAACCTGCCAAACAACATTAAAAGATGATTAGGTTCATCAAAATTTCAAAGTTGGAAGTTTTCCTAGCTCTATCTCTATTTTTAAATTTTGAGTTGCGGTTGTCACAGGGGCTCTTTTTCACATAGTGCGGCGTCATCGCACCCTAGCTGTGGGACCCCTGCGACGATTTGGGATCATCGCAGTTCACAAAAGGGTCGGCATGCGACGATCTCAAAGCACAATAATACATAAAAAAATGCCCATAACTCAAAACTGAACCATTAAAAATGAAAATTCAACCATGAAAAGAGAGAGGGGAAGAAGAATACCTACTTCACAGAAGAAGCTCCAGAAATCGTCCACTGGGCGCTCCAGAATCGTCACTTGAAAATCAGAGGAAAAAGGGGTTTTTTGGCACTAGTTTGGTGAAAACATAAATGAAATGGTAAATGGACTAGTTTTGACCTATTTTATTCGCTTTTACCATTTTAATTTTAAATTAAATTAATTTTTAAATATTTTTACCTATACCCAAAACCTAATGAACTTTGCAAAGTGTCTCTATTGCAGATTGAGAGATCTAAGGACCAGACTCTTGATATGGATCCTTCCTTTTTGGTCGTTTTTGTGTGTTTTTATGATGTATATATACTTTTAGGGCTTGTTAGGAAAAAATCTGAGCATGGTCTTAATTATTTCTCACGCTCGTGAAACTATGAGAATGTAATCGAGTAACCTTTTATCGCTTTTTTTGGACTCGTCATGTCAATACAAAAAACGAAACCCTATGGAGTCTCCTTTAATCTCTTTTCAAGCTCCCTAAACACGAAAAAGATAGCCGAGCGACGTTGTTCTTTTCACGCTCTTAAAATATTTGAAGAAAATGTCTGATGAGCGCTAGATTATCTCTTTTAGAGTTTTGTTTAAGTGTTTTTCAGACTCTCTAAACATGAAAAAACCCTGAGTTTTCTTTCTCTGGACTCGTAAAACAAGCATCGAAAGGGCCAAATGGGACCGAACCACTCCTTCCTAGGGTTCGTTAAAAATAATTCGAGGGACTCATATAAAGGATGAGCTTAAATTACCAACATATTTTATCCTCCTCAAGCTTGCATAAAAATAAAGAGGTACTCTATAGAAATGGTGGGGGAAAATTGGGAAAGAAATGTATATCTGTATCTGTGTTAGTGGTGATAAGTCGCTCTTGAACATGACACCCCTCTTCGTCATTGTATCTGGGTTGGGAAATCCATTTGTCTCTCATTTGACCATCCACAACTCCATATGTTGGGTCTTCCTTGAGTCAACTCTGCCAAGACAATTGTCGTGTCATTCATATGTTCAAGAGAAGTTGAACCTAAACAAGCCTTCTATCGAGTCGGCCATATACATTACTCAAATTCTTACCATGTCGGCCTTCCCTGAGTCAGTTCTGAATCACTTTGTACTTTGGTCTACTTCAAATTTGTTACATATTTTGTGTCATTGATGGGGGATACATTAAGACCCTCCTGTGATGAGTCTTTTCCTATCGACTTCAACTCATTATCTGGGAATTAGACTTAGAAATCATTTAGTACCTTGGAACATGCATGCCTCAATGGAAGGTCTCCTTGCTTTCAACAATAGATTCACATCATTGGACCCTGATTGGAAGATTCCATTGAGTGTTTGACTTCAACTCATTTATTCACATTCATTGGATTGTACTAGAGTACCTTGGGAGTCATTGACATCAATGGTGATTTCCCTCACACTTGTTAATGATATCCATTAATGACTGGTAATCAAGTGGTTTCTACCATGTTCGACTTCGACACCTGTAATCACATGGCTAGATTCGTACTTTGGGACGATGGAAATGAAGACCCTGGATCTCACCATATTGATCCAGGTTCTGATGGAGTATTGATAAGTCTGTATTGACACATAGATCCACTGTGTATGTCTCGTGGCTATGTCCAAGTTTGAATTTTTAGAGCATAGATCCACATTGTATTTCTCGTGGCTATGCTGAATCATGATGACATGGATCCACAGTGTATGTTTGGTGGCCATGACTCACTTGACACTTATGATTAAAGTCACTTGTAGTCTGAGTATGGGAATTCCTACCTCATAAGATGGTATATTATTATTTAGATGCTTGATTGTTTGCAGGTTCCCGACCGATGCGCTCCTTGTTCTCGACACACACATTCTACAAAGTATTTCAACTGTCACAGGTTCCAGCTTCATACTTTGGGGGGCATTCTGTTACACATTATTTTGGTCACCCTTGTGATCAACTAATGATATGTGCATAACTCACTTCTACGTTCCCCGAAGTTACTAAAATGAGACTTTCTCCATGAAGAAGTGAATCATCTTTCTTTTCTTAAAAACCATATCAAAGGAGATCGTCGCACCCTGCTAAATGCTTGGGGTGCGATGATGCTTGATCGTCGCATGCTATACCAAAACTGGATTGTGGCGTTGTCGTAGGCTGCTTGTGCATATGGTGGGACGATGCTCAAACAAGATAAAAAGGTGAAATTCACGAAAGTTCTAGAAGGGAATCTTCTAGAAGATGAGGTGGCCTCCGATCGGTTTGGATCTTACTCGCTTCTTTGATTTAGTGGGATCATCCTAATCTCGTCATCCATCCCTCTTTCACCCGATATAAAGAGGGATATCTCATGGGAAAGGCTAGGCTGGCTTATGCATGAAGAATTCTGCTGAAGATTGTACTTGTGATAGCTTTTCTTTAGCTTTCCAATTCAGGTTGTGAATGCTCTTCATCAAAAGCATTGGAGTAAAGGTGTGTGTGTTGAAGCAAAGGGCCATTGGAAGGGACCTTGCAACATCAAGGCATGGGTTGTATTCTTCACTTTCATTCAATATAATGCAATAATACATTTCTTCCTTATAAAGGTGTCTCTACTTTTATTGTATAACTCCTTGATCTTATACATAGACTTCATTGGAATAGATATATCGTTGTTCTCTCTCTTTGTTGGTTTGTGCATCTTAACAGGTTCACCATCCCACAAATCCAAAGATGGAGCAAGGCCGACACTAGCGAGGATAAAAAGTCGTTTAAATGGTATGTCATTTGTCCCTCTCTGAACTAGTTTATATTACAATGAAATCTAAGAAGAAACTTGTATTCTGATCTGTTTTGTTCTAGCTTCTTGTTGAAGTTAGGGAGATTAGTTTGTGTCCGCACTTACCGATTTGTCCAATAACAATGGGAAGAATGCAGAGGATATTTTGAGAATATTTTAGATGGAGGATTCCAGACCCATGTCGACACCTATGGTCACCAGATGGAGGAATATTAGTGCTTCTGAGTCCGAGTTGGTGGATTCCATGAGATATCATTATTTGGTTGGTTCATTGATGTATCTAGTCAACACTAGACTAGATATTTGTTTTGTTGCGAACACTCTTAGTTAGTATATGGTGGAGCCTAGGAGAGTGCACTTTATAGAAACAAAACATGTTTTGGGGTACATAACTGGGTCAATGGAGTATGGTTTGGACTATGTTAGAGGTGATGGGGTCAGGTTGATTGGCTATACAAACTCAAACTGGGATGGATGTGCAGTTGACAGGAAGAGTACTTCAATGTGTCATTTTGGGTTGGGATTAACAGTTGTTTCCTGGTTCAGCTGGAAACAAAGGTTAGTGGCACTCAGTTCTGCTGAGGCAGGGTATATGGAAGCTAGTGAGGCCAACTACGAGGCTATTTGGATTTGCAAGTTATTGTTTGGCCTATTTGGTCATGAGTTTTGGCCTACAATGATTCACTGTGATAATTAGTGTTGTATCAAACTATCTGAGAATCTAACTTTTCATGATAGGTCCAAGCACATAGAGATCATATACCACTTCATCTGTGATTGGGTTCAGAGAGGAGCAGTTCAACTTGAGTACATATCTACTAATGATTATATTGCAGACATTCTCATGAAGTCTTTACCAAGGGGAAATCATGTCTACTTCAGAGACAAGATGGGAGTGATGAAGAACAGTTTCCTCGGTAAGAGGGAGTGTTGATTTTTGGTACCTTGGGAAGTGGTCCCCTAGTTTTATTGATGTTCTTAACACTAATGGGGGAAAGGTACCCCTCCCTCACTTTACTTTATGTTATAAATTCAAAGTGACTTTATGAGCTCATTAATCATAAAGTGAATTTATTAACATAAAGTGACTTAGGGAACTTAAATAAAGGGGGATATCTGATCTCCACCCTTGATCTTTGTTGTCTAAGATCTAATCCTATCCATTGGTTCCTAGGTTAGCCTAATAAGGAGGTTAAAGTAAAGATGAAGGGGAAAAAGGGCATTCATTGTTCACTTGAGAAGAGTGTGAGAAGAGGAGAGAAAATTCCACAAGGAGAAGGAAGAAAGGGCACACTTGTTAGGCACATTTTTTGTAGAAGGAGGGCATGGTTTCCTAGGAAGCTACATGTATGATGCTAGGCGTTTTCCCCCATGAGGTTGTATGCTAAATTTTAAAAGGACAACGCTGTTGTTGAGGAAGAAAGGGAACAATTTTTCTACTAGAACAATGGATCGACCTCCAAGGGAATTTTTGGGATGTCAACTTGGGATAAGTTGGCTATTGTTTTAGCTCTGAATCTCTACTGTAATTTTTATTTAAATATCCTGAATAAATTCCTCTTCACTGGTTTTCCTCATAGAGGTTTTTCTAGGGTCATTTTGACCAAAAATATCTGAGTATAAATCTATGGTATGCTTGTGTTTATTATCAACATTTAGAGTGTTAAATATCTAGAGGTGTATTTACTATTTTAATGGCTGGGTAAAGAGCTAATTATGGAAAGAAAAAACTTCCTAAATAAACCTTGCAACAACACCATTAAATGAGCAGTAAATCAGTCATGAAGGAAGATTTAAATCTATCCTAAAACAAACATGTAAGAGACCATCAAACAATCCCAAAACAAAGTTAAATACAAACCTGTGTAGCGGCCTTAAAGAGCCTCAAATTACTTCAAAGAGAGGAAAAATGGTTTAGTGTGGATATGGATGAAGAATAATGAGACAATGAGTTAGTTGAGGAATGGGAAAATGGAGTAGGAAAATGACTAAGTATGGATATGGAGAGGAGATGGAAGGTGAGAGAAATGACTAAGTGAGGAGGGTAAGTAAAAAAATTGAAAATGGAAAGGAAAAAGGGGCACAACACTTAGAAAACTGCTTCTTGCATGAATATCTTGGGCATACAGACTCGTATTTTGATTCCAAAAAATGCACGACGAAGATAATACTGAAGGCTACATCATGCGATGATGATTGTTCAAAATTTTATTTTTCTGATATAAAAAATATTCCGAAGAGCAGAAAATTGAGGTGACCAAATTTTCAATCAACAAGGGCTGAAGATTCTATGCCATTGAATAAGATAACATTTCGAGCAATCCATATGCCCCATGTAACTAAGAGAGGAAGCACCCTAAGCATATTTATATGGATGACTTGAAAAAGGTCCCAAAAATTTTCAATCATCGAATCGCGAGACCACCTAGATTTTACCTTAAGTTGGGATTCAATTTTCTTCTAGACTGCTTTTGAGAAGTCACAACTTAGGGAAAAATGATAGGAGGTTTCGTCAGGCTTCTTACATATATAGCATAAACTAGGACCTTGCTTCCCCCTACGTTGGATTCTCTCCCACATTAACACTTGATTCTAAAAAATAATCCAGAAAAACACTTCACTTTTAACGGTCCTTTCAAGGTCCATAAAGGTTTGAACCACCAACCAATGTCACTCTCATTACTGTGAAATAAAATTTTATACCCCAAATTTCATAAATATCTACCTCCCAATATCGGGAAATACTAAACTAAATCGTCCTCTTCCTCCTTTAAGAGAATATGAGCATGTTTGAGAGATTCCCTAAACTACGACCATTCTTCTGACAAATTATTTACCAACCCTTTCTCCTCGGTTGAAAGCCAATTATGTAGCCAAATATTATAGAGATTTTGATTACTGAAACAACTAAGTGTACAAACTCCCATCTCACAGAATCGGTCCACTAGCTTCGCTGAGAGGAAATATCGATCACCACAACCAACAATGGAATAAACACCAATCCAAACCTGTTGATTCGATCCCACTTTCTAGGATAGAAAATTACCAATCAAAGGAAAATCATAGCTGAAAGGTGTTTCCAGTTCACTAGGTGAGATCTAAAATACTCTAAGGAGAATTTCCACAAAAAATTAAAGAAAATTTTTCGAATACGAACCAAAGTCCCTTTTGGAATATTAGCCAATGAGTGCCAAAAGACTGAGATTGTTTCAGTCACATATTTTATCAACACTAGTCTGCTGCCCATGAAATCTATCTATTGCACCAGAAGTGAATTGCATGTTCAACTCAAGCCACCAACCATCACCAGTCATATGTCCCATAATTATTCAGATTAAGATTAAACCCAAGGTATCTGAATCCATCTCCCAACTGATGAATGGAGAAATTAAATAGAGTGTCAACTAAATCCTGATGAGGACCCAAAGCATCAACTAAATGTATAATGCATTTCTCCCCATTAATAATCATGTCAGTGGCTTCACTAAACATGGCCAAAGATTCCTTCAGAATACCAACTTCATGTTCGACACAGGAACAAAAAATAAAAATGTAATCCATGAATAAAAGGTGATTTAGATTTACTGTCTTCCCTAAGTGAACCTTGAGAAAACCTTTTACTCTCTTAACATCATCCAACACACGAATAGGCCATCCAACACAAAAATTAACGGGTAGGGTGACAACAAACAACCCTAATGAAGACCATGACTTGGGTTGAAAAAAGGAGAACCCACTCCATTAATAAGAAGAAAACAAATGACAGAGGAAACATAGGCCATTATCCATTTAACAAGGGCTAAATCAAAACCCACATGTAGCAGAAGTAGACGTAAATAAAGCCACGATACCCTGTCATATTCTTTTGAAAGATCGATCTTGACAACAAAACACTAACGATTTTGCAATTCAATGGAGTATATCCCTTCCCTGGTTGAGCCAATAACATCATGGATTAAGCATCCTTTTAAAAAAATGAATTGTTTGACTATAATAGAAGATGCAAGGACTAGCTTTAGACGAGCAACATTAGTTTCTGCAATGCTTTTAAATAGGAAATTGCACAACACAATAGGAAAAAAATCATTAAAAGAAGAAGGATGATCTAAATTTGGGATAAGAGTAACAAACATTGCATTGATGCTAGGAAGGAGCTTACCCGAGAGCCGCACCTCTTCAACCACATGTAGAAGGTCGTTACCTAACAGATTGAAAAAATGCTCAAAAAATTCAATTGTCCATCCATTTGGCCTGGGGATTTTCTCTTTTTTGAAAGAGGATCGGATCCCCCGTAATTATTCTAGTGAGACTTCTCTATATAAATCAACATTGTCCTCATCTGAAATGAGGTGAGGAAAGAAAGCAAGTTTCTTTAACATGGAGTCCATCCTTGGATGATTGGGTTCTTTAAATAAACCATTAAAATGGTCCACTTCTAGCGTCGCCAGGTTCTAAAATCCAAGAACACGATTACCATGTCAGTCCTCAATATCCCAAATTGAGTTCTTGTTTCTCCTATGGTTTGAAAATTTCTAAAATAACTTTGTGTTTTGGTCACCTGCCTTCAACCATTATGCATGACTTTTGAGTCACCATGATTGCTACTTCTCCAATAATATGAATGTCAATGAGCTTCAAGAACCTCGCATTCTTCCATAACCTCTGGTACCCCATTAGAAAATAGAGGAGATTCCTAGGAGAAATATCTTCAACCCTCATTCTCTCTCTAGCCCAACCATTTACCAAACCCTTTTCTTATAGTTGAAACAAAGTGTAGACTTGGAGAGAGATTACCTTCCCTCTGAATTTGGGACCAATTTCTTTTTACAAGGGTTTGGAACTCCTCCAAATTTATCCATGAAGAATTGAATTTGAATGGAGATCCCAACCTCACATCTGAACAACCCAGCTCTAAAAATATGGGAAAATGATCAGAGGCCCAAGTTCGATCAACCCAAGATCTAACCAAACCAACTATCTCCAAAATGTTATGATGGATCATGAATCGTTCTGGTCATTTTGTGATGACATCCTCATGGTTCTATTGTTTCACCATGTAGGAGTTAATTTAATGGGTTCTACGTCGACCCAACCTTGTCCTTCGACTTTATCAATAAAGAAAGATGCCAAGTTGTCTTCATGGGATTTTGGCCCCCAAATTTTGAGACTTGCTAACTATCAAATTGAAATCACCACTAATGATGATTGAACTTTCCTTCAAACACTACAATTCAAAGATATTATACCAAAACCTCTCCTTTCCATCATATGGACCATATAAATTGAGAACCAAAAATATTCGATCCACCTCTATGCTAAAGATTTTGGTCAATAAACATGATCATATAGAAAAAAGTTAAGTAACCTACATTTTGGGGACCATCCTATAATTAAAATTGTCAGAGTGACCATTAGAGTCCACCCCTTCAAACTCCCACCTAGGAAAGACTTTAACGGTTTTAGAAATAAAATACCCACAACCCCCCATAGATTCTTGGATCATTAATAAATCCAAAAGTTCATTATCAACACTACGAGGCCCTCAAATATTGACTAAGTAGAGTTTCATTGGAGCTCACCACATGGGGTTTTATTTTCCTTAAGTACCCCAGAAATGAGATGCTGCCTACCCTGATATACCTCACAAGAGGCCCTCTCTTAGGCATGCTTGAGTGCTGACTTATGACCATCCTGTTCATGATCATATTCTCTTATGACATCTATCCCTAAACCCCCCAAAATAGAGGGCACCTACGAAATATGCTTGGACCTAATCATATAGGGATCCATACTCGAATTTTGTTTGATAAAGAACCCGATGAGGAAGAAGATAAAGCACTCGGTTCCCAATGGGAGGAATTCTCTGAATACTTTCCTAGCTCTATAACATGTATACCATCATAAAGAACAACAAAACATGCCAGGGGAAGTACATGACCACAATGGGGACCGAGATTACAAACATCAATCTACTCAGGGATGCAGGACTTAGCATGAGAAGGTGCATAAGAGAGTATGGGAGGAACATTGTTTCTGAACATACCTAAATTGTTGATTGAAGGAGAACTATTTTCCCATATAGTCTCAGTCTTCCTCTATTGAGAAGCCGACATATCAATATATTCTTCAAAGATGTCATTCCTTGAACTAGATTCGACCTTTGACTCTAATGCTTTGGTAGTTGAACCTGGGAGTTCCTCAACATGCAAAAAATAAACCTTCACACTTTTTTCCAAGTCTTGGCCCATCATCTGGGATCTCTTATCATTGAAGGACTCATGCAAAATATCCAGGCCAGGAGACAACACTCCTTGTCGAGCCCCCACACTAACCTCCTATGTCCTCAAATCCACATTAGATACCACACATATATTTTTCTAGAACTCTAAAGCACAAATTTCCAAAATGTGGCCTACTGCATGGCATCGAGACCATCGAAATGGAACATTAATATAATATAGGGCCCGAGTAAAGGTCTTGTCACCCCACACCAAATCCATCAATTCATATAATCCTTGCCTTAGATCGAATTCCACCAACACTTGCACCAAAAAATGATGCAAACTAGATTTATAACTTTGATCAACAGTGATGAAAGCACCCAAAGCTTCCTTGATAGCTTGCAGACCCTTGTCCATCCAGAATTCCAGAGGAAAATTTGTTAGCTTTACCCATGTTGGAAGAATAGACAATAACTCTTCTTTGGCATCAAAGAGAGGATGCCAAAATTTCACACACAACAAATGCCAATAAATATACCACCTTTCTGCTAGAATAGATGAAGCGTCTGCCTTGTTATTAAAAATGAACCCCAACCAACCATAGTATAATACATCGAAAATTGGGACATAACTCAATCATGGATTCCAAAGGGCCTCCATCCAAACTGTTAAGGAACTTTCCGAAACACACTAACCACTGAACTTTCCTACCAAAACATGTCCCTCCAGGTCTGAAATTTGGTTAACTTTAATGTCCTTACCCACCACTGGGGCTCTACATCCCCTCCACGACTTCACCACCCATTTACGTTTACATGGAGACAAAGGATCACACACCCTCTAAACACCTCGAAGTTCATCTATAGAAACATTCATGCCAATGAAACCTCGCACCATCTCTTCCCTAGGCCCCTGATCTGACCGAGGTATCACATGATTGGGAGGATATTATGAAAGAAAAATAGAGATATTTGAACCATATCCAATTTCAATAGTCCCCTCACATAATAAGGCTTCCCGAAACTTATCATTTATGACCTGTACAGACACCAGACAATCCAATCCAACTGCCACAGATATAGATATAGGATTGCTCGGAGCCTGACAAAACTCCCAACTTGGAATAAAGGCCCCATCCCCCATGGTGGAAAAAACCTCGGCACATATCCCATCCGCACAGGTGTCAAGAAACCGAGACGTGGAAATAATATCCTCCTTTGACACCGTATCATACGAATAGTCAACTAAGGGTAAATAACCATCCATGATGGATACCTCCCTATGCACTCATGCCTCCACTTGGCCATCTACTCAAAAGAGTAATATGAAACCCTCATGCCATGACACACACACACATACACACACACACACACACATACACACACACACACATATTACATGTGGTTCATGACACTAGATATCGATGCTCGCTACGTCCACAGAAAACCTCCCTGGAATCCATGAGAGAACATGGGGCAACCGAGCATTTTCAGAGTATTGGGAGCTCAATAACAAGAAAATATTATATACCCATTAAAGGGCACAACATGCCACTCCAAGGATTTGAACCTGGGTGGGGAGGGTATATATATATGTCCCAATTTTTAATCTTATATATGTATAATCTTAGAATTGGTCCAATTTTATGGTCATGTAAAAATAAATTGATTGTTTCCTTATCGACCATTGAAGCTCAATGCAAAGGAGCAATGACTACTAGAATTGAGGCGGTTTGGATTTGCAACTTGATGATAGAGCTTGGGTTTCCTTGTAAGGATTCAACTACAATGTATTGTGACAATTAGAGTGCCATACAAGTGCCTCATAATCCTATTGCACATAGTAAAGTGAATCATGTTGAGTTCCATACATACCACCTTAGATAGATCATATAAGAAAATGTGGTAGCTATTGTTTATTACAATACAAATGATCAAATCTTTGATATTTTTACTAAGCCACTAACATAGGCAAATTTTGTTAAACTTCGGTTTATGCTTAGGATTCAAGAAGTTGTCGTTATGGGGGGATGTTGAGATAATGGCACCTCATGAATCTTCTAAGTTGTGATTAAGGGGGGAGCTTGGAATATGTGTAAATCCAACTCAAGGAAGTCAATATGTGTATCAATTGAGATAATTAAGATATTTTTACCTAAAGTTGAAATTGACTAAGGACCAACTCATGGGTTAATTTGAGCCAACTAGGCATCAACTGAGTGGTCCCAATCGGGTCAAATGGATTTGACTAGGTGAAAAAAAGGAAAATAAATGTGGGGTTGTCTAATCACTTTGACGTTTCCTTGGGTGATAAAAGTGGACCAAATCAACCTTAGTATAAGGGATATTGGTTATGAGTATAAGTATATGATCTATGAATCGATCTAGACATGATGAATAAATTAAGTGAGTAATTTTCTTATGTTGCAAATAGTCATAACAATGTTTCTAAACACCAATGACTCTTCTTGGATTTGTTATTTCTATTTTTGCAATGCATGTGTGGAATCTAACATATTTTTCACATGGCATCTATATTGAACCATGTTGTCAAATGATGTAAAAAATGTTGTCATCATTATGATCACAAATTATCCAATTTAGTGAGTTTATATATTCCAATGCTCAACGCAATCTTGTGCAAAGAAAGGCTATATGGGCAAGCTACATGTGGATAGTGTTATCTCTTGGTTTGGCATCTATCCACCACATTCATCTCAACTCAACATAAAATCTTCAATTATGAATTATTACACTATTATAGATATCCTCATAGAATTCCTCAGTGGAGAAAAATGCATGTTTATCCTTCCATCAAAGACTATTGCAAATGAAAGTCTTTCAACATTCTATTGGAAAATTAGAAGTGTTGTGTACCTAAACACCATTTATATGCAAATAATTTGTGTCACATGCAATTTTGTATGTACGCTGATAGTTTCTAATAATCTTTAGTTATTTTATATAAAGTAGAAGACCACCTATGTTAAACAATTCATGAAATAGATATTTAGTTTGTGTATGATTAATTAGCTAAATAAGAGCCTAATCATCCCATAAATATAATTTAGATAGTGATTTAAGCCTTTATCCCCTCTTTCGTATAAACAACTATCTCACCCCTATCTTGTAATCAATTCATATATACCAATCCATGAAATGAAATTTCTCTTTTAATAGAGAATTACATGGAGAAGTTTTCCTTCATTATTCAAATGTATAGGTGTAATCCACTCTTGGGTATGTAGGTGCCCCAACCTCTTTGTTATTTGTCTCTTGATATTTTGTCAATTGAGATTCACTCCTATCACACTACTTACTAGTAGTTCATTTTGATTCACATCGAAACACATTACATGTAGTAATAGAACAAGTTTTAGATCTATGTAGTATAAAAGGGTCTTGATGATGTAGAAGGCATATTTTTATTGGAGTGTCAAACTCAATTGCTCTTTTTTTGTTATAAACTAAACTCATTTACACTTCCAATGAGTGCTCACTCATAATTTTGAAGCACTTTTATGGGATATATAGTCACCACAAATTTCCCTTCCAAAATGGCCCAAAAGCATTGCCCATTTAGGTACCTTGTCTTCAAATGAGCACTACCTTTAGTTAAAGTGTGTAATTGAGATGCCATTTATTTTTATTTATTTATTTCATAAAAAACAATTATATTGAATTACTAAAAATTCCCTTATTGTATCCAGAAGGTGGGAGGTACAAACCGCTGTACTTAAGAATCATCTCCTTGCTAAATTGGATCATGAATAACCTTTTAAGACTTAGAATATTTCCATGGTCAAAGTGATGGGATACATGGTATATATATTGAAAACAAAGAGAAATGCAAAATTCATACATACGATATGTGATTTTGAGAAGTCCATCAAGGGATGCGACAAATGTAGGTTGTAATTCCAAGGCCTTGTTTCTTGTTCTTTGATTTCCTTTTTTGTCTTCTACCTCTTATGCAAGTGGTTGTGGTAGCTAAGGTGGCGTAATTTCTTCCAACAATCATCTAAAGATATGAAGATCTTATTTTCTTTGTATGAGGTTCTAACACCACCATGTCTTTCCTTGGAGGGTTTCATGAGAAAGTGTTCCACAAGTATTCTTCAAACTTTTGTTCCAAGTGACCTTCATCAATGACTTGGGTCATTGTAGTTTCCTTTTCCACCAACTATATTTATTTTCAAGTCAATGAACCTTAATGGGCTCATGTTCTTCATGGATAACCTCCTGGATTCTTCTTCTATAACTTACTCCTTAGGTATCTTCTTAGTAGGAGGTTGGACTTTTGTCACTATCTTGGAGGTTTCCTCTTCTAGTTATAATTCTTTAACTTTATTTCTTTTTCTTGGGGAAAATGTTAACTCTTTCTAGAATCCAACTAATGGTTTCCTTCTTCTACTATAAGATGCATAGTCTTTTTAGAATTATTCTTCCTTCTCGTGGACATGGGAATGCACTCTCTTTGGGTATTCTTTAGAAAAGTGCTCATATGTGTGGAAGCCATTGCACTTAAAATATACTTGATCGTATTATGAATTCTACGCAAAAGTCTAGTTACACATCTAGAGTTCTATTGCCTTTAGGAGTATAGCTTCAAGGTCTACTTCAACACATATGCATGCACATGTATATGTATTAGATCTTGGTTTGACATTATTTATGTATTTACCCAATTAGTTTCTAAATACTTCAAGCATCTCTCTATCCCAGAGGTTTGGAGAGATATGAGGGAGATTAAACCATGCCAAAATAGTTGAATGCTTCCTCTTTTAGGTCAAACTTGAGGGTCCACTTGTTCCTAAAACTAGGGACGATTTTGAAAACAATAATCTCTATATTCCTTAATATTAAAGTGAAAACCAAAATAAACCTTACCACAAAACCATTATTGGACTTTGCCTTTTAAATGGGGGAGAGGGGGGAGGGGGGTGTGCGTTTCTTCTGAACTCAAGATACTAGGGTTTTGTGGTTGAACCATTCCCCCTTAAATTTTACACTAGAATTTGAATGGCGTATAACACTGTTTTTTTCTTAGCACTGTTGAATGGGATTTCCAACTTAGGTAACCATTCTAGATGCTTAAAAAAATTAAGAAGCAAGGTCAATGTGTTAGTTCTCTTAATAGTTGCGGTGGATATATTTCTAAAGGATACAATGTATACCTTGAAGGAGGGGCCAACCTCATTAATTGAAGAAGCTATTGACCCAAAAATAGGGTATAATGTATCACCTTTCCATAAGAGTAGCAATATTAGTGATAGTTCTAGGAGAAGTGCCTATAAACCATACATCTAGGAACACAAGCATAAATAATATAATAATAACAACTATGGAAAGACTCTAGTAATGAATAGGATATGTCGGTGTGTGCATCACCCAAAAACTTCATCAAACTCTAAGAAAAATTGCAGCTAAGCACTCCTTAATGACATTTATTTTGGCTGGAAAGTAGATTTAGAAGGATTTAAAACTAGCGGACTTAGAAGGGTTTCACGAAGAAAGAAAAAAATTACGAGCTTTAGGATTTCATGAAGCAGGGAAAAAATTACGAGCTCTAATACTTAGAAGGGTTTCACGAAGTAGGGACAAAATTACAAGCTCAAATGTTGGAAGCTTCCCAATGGACCATCAGGTGGCTCCAAAATATGTTCAAAAGACATCTTTATGAATATTCTGATAGTTCATTGAGATGTTTCAAAAGAAGTGTCCTTTGAAATATCTTAGAAATGACCCGATGCACCATCTTGGGCTTTGAAAGATAACACATTCAAAATCCCAAACTCTCCTAATGAATCATTGGAATAATTTAAAGGATGGCTAAAATACAACTTTGGAATCATCTTGATGAATCCTTGGGGGATTTTGAAAGATGTTGAAATGACATCTTTCAAAGTAGCTTGATGAACCATTAGGAAAATTCAAAAAATGTTACATTTGAAAGATTAAAGCATCTCGATGAACCATCAGACAAGTTTGGAAGATATAAAACATGTCAACTTTCAAAACATCCCAATGAGACATTGGATGTTTTAGAGAGATTTTGAATTGACATTTATCGAAGGGGCTCGATGAACTATCATAGCAATCCAAAATATGCTATAGTCAAAATATTAAATTGTCTTTGATGAACCATCAAGATCCTTTGAAAGATGCACATCATTAATATTTTGCAAAGGCATGTTGAACTATAGGTATAATTTCAAAGAAGGAAATCAAAAGATATAAATATACTCAATCAAAATAAATCAAAATATTTTCAAAAGCTCAGGCAATTAAGATTCTTCAAACTAAACGATGAATAAGGAACTCAATAATTTTCAAATGGAAAGCCAAAAAGCATCTAAAATCTAGGTTAAAAAAGGACTGATATCTTTCAAAGATATTAAGTAAATAATTATCCATCATCCTTTCAATACCTTAAAATATTCAATCATAAGAAACCCCATGAATTAAAAGGTAAAAATAAAAATAAAAATGGGGTCCCAAGTCTATAAACTTGATGCTAATTATCAATTGGGTTTAGCTTGGGTGGTTGGGAGGAATGATTGTTATCCTCCCCACTCGAGTTCAATTCTTGCCAGTGTCATGTTGAGATCATAACGAGTATATGGTTGTAATGGATTTGAGCCCTTTTGTTGACCAACCTTGTGCCCTGAAGATTCTAGGGTTTTCCCTAGGTACCATACTCGAAATGAGGGGAAGTACTTGGGGGTTTTCCCGAGCTTTGTAACTTGGAAAAAAAACTTGAGGCTAGTTGATGCCTTATCAAGGACTAAGTTGCACTCCATGAAGTATCGAAAATAAATGAATATGTCCCTAACTTGCAACTTTGCCATCATACAGATCTAATAATTAATTTAATTTTGTCACCTTGGTTGAATTGTCCTTTCTACAATGAGCAACGTGAAAAACAAAAATAATACATAGATATTATAAATTATAAGATACTACAATTAAAATATAAAAGTGTATATCATTGAAATAAAATTTAGTGTACTCACCAAGTCGATATTTGAAATATCACATTTAGCATTGATTTTACAACA
>JASDQU010244288.1:31092-46905 GCA_032191745.1 Picea mariana
GAATTGTCCTTTCTACAATGAGCAACACGAAAAACAAAAATAATACATAGATATTATAAATTAAAAGATACTACAATTAAAATATAAAAGTGTATATCATTGAAATAAAATTTAGTGTACTCACCAAGTCGATATTTGAAATATCACATTTAGCATTGATTTTACAACATGTTTAACATTAGAGCTATCATCTTTTCTTTCTTTGGCTGTAACAACTTTTTTCTTTTCCCCAAAATAATATTGATCTTCATACACTTTCTCATATTAGAATTAAATCATCCAAATGTCCCAATCCAACACAAGATACACTCCGAAGATGCGCATGTAATTGCAGTGGTAGTAGGTTTCATATAAGATTGAGAATGAGAGAAGGAAATTATGATAAATAGACATTCAAAACCTAGTCATCCACGAGACTCTGATTTGTATACATAAATATGTACAAAATGGAAATATTAACTAAGTATACACAACATAACCTTGGAAGTGTTGATATTTACCTAGTCATCCACGAGACTCTGATTTGTATGCAGAAATATGTACAAAATGGAAATATTAACTAAGTATACACAACATAGCCTTGGAAGTGTTGATATTTAAAGTATTAATCATGTACCTCAGATTTTCTAAGGCTTCCTACACTGAACATTGTCCCCTATAGTAGGTGAGTAACCTATATCTCCATCATCACTGGTATGCATTCATTTTTATCAATTTCTCACTATCCTTTCTTGGATTTGGAACTTTATTCAAATCATCTTCAATTTTATCACTTTCTCACTATCGTTTCTTGGATTTGGAACTTTATTCAAAGCATCTTCAATTGACATGCAATATTGCACATGGGGTACCGACTTCAATTGACATGCAATATTGCACACAAGGTACCAACTTCAATTGGCATGCAATATTGCACACGGATTTTCTACCCAAAAGAGTAGAAATTTTTCTACTCTTTTGGGTAGAAAAATTTCTTTAGTATTATTCCAATGATTAATGATTAATAATAACAATTCATAATCTTTTTCCAAGTGTTCTTAAAATATTCGCTAAAAGGTAAATTAGTATAGTAAAACATAGTTGAAGCACCTAAAAACAAACCTCTTATGGGATTGCATACAATCTAATCACATAGATTCACTACACATAAAAAAAAAAATCAGTACTCTAGACATGAAACATAAACCAAGTTTATTATTTGGTAGATTCTAGGTTTAAAGTAGAATCACAAATATTGGTTTTAAGTGTTATGGAAAAACATTTTAGGAAACTAATATTCTAAATTTTTTTTGGTCTAATATAGAATAAGGAAAGCTCAAAAAGATCCTATAATTTTTTTTATTTAATTCCACTAAAAAAATCAATAAAAATATATGATAAGAAAAGCAAAAGAATAAATAACAAAAGATGAATGAGAATATATGATAAGAAAAAACCCAAAAAAATAAATAACAAAATGACAAAATGTAATAAAAACTGCAACTAAATTAACTAGATGCAAGAATGTTCAAAATATAAAATGAAAAATAGAGTTTATAGAGAAACCATTCCAGAGGATATAACTGAACATAATGATCCAAGCATTTAAAATTTTATCTTGGGGTGGTCAAGAGATACTTATTCCTTTTTAAATATTATATTTGGGTGGTCAAGAGATACTTATCTCTCTGTAAGTCGAGATATTATATTATAAATATTTGCAATGAAATGCACATGAAAGAGGAAGAAAGGACTAGAGCCGATAGATTTGGTTTGGTTAATGAGAACTCAATTGACATTAAAGGATATAATTATTAATTTCCAAGATGCACATGGAGTTAAATACAAATTTAATTACAAATTTAAAGTTTCCGTACGCCCTAAAATAAAGGGTGCTTTATCTGTTAATATGTAATGTTAGTGTTATTTAATGTGTCAAATAGTAGTGTTGTATTATTGTACTGTCTCTCAGGCAGTATACATAGTGATGAGTTGGGATTGATTTTTCTATTAATTTGGTCTGACTTTAAAATTTTTGAAAAAATCTTAATGTATAACATAAGAAACTAAAATTCTTATTTTTTAATATGTAAAAAAATTGAATTTTCTTACCTTTCATTGGCTGATAACTTTATAGTGTTATTGCAGCCTTCACGTATTTCGAGATAAAAATTACTCAATAACATTACAAACTACAAACTGGGTAAGTTAAATTTCTATTTTATATTATTTATATTTAATACTTTGTTAGACTGGCAGTACCCTCACTACACAGATTGGTCTTGACATTAAATATGTGAGTTCTGGAATTCAAATCGCGGTACAGCAGGCAGCGTGGGGAGACAGTACACACAGCCACGCTGCCCTTGTTTATAATAAAACATCACAAAAATCGAATCATAGAGAAATATAAAGCTCATTTTCGTATGCACTAATAAATACAACACATTCCATTCACATGTTCACTAAACTAGTGTAATAACCCCTATTTTGGCACCGTGTCTATGATGTAAATATGTGTAAATATTGAGATATGAATTTTATTGTGATGACATTTTATTATTTAATGTACTATAAATACATTCCTTCCATTCAAATGTAGTACACTCCATGTTCACTAAATTAGTGTAAGTAATAACCCCTATTTTGGCACTATGTTTATGATATAAATATATGTAAATATTAAGATATGAATTTTATTGTGATGACATCATTATTATGTAATGGGAATTCAAGGATGAGTTTTTAAGGATGAGTTTTCATTTAAAAAGATGTAATTAATAAAATTAAAAAAATTTCAACATTAATAAATTATCTTATTTTAATTTACTTGGAGATAATATTCATTAAGTTGGGCTTTATTTATTGAGTGTTGTTTAAGCGGTTAAGAGGTGATGTAAGTTTTAACAAATTTTCGAGGAAAACATTCAAATTGAACTTCTACTTGAGGAGAAAGGAATGGGGAGGACCACATAAATTTGTCAAGTTGGAGAAATGGCTTGCCACAAAGTGTGATGAAATTGAGTATTTAAATACAATCCTTAAATTTTTGAAAGTGAAAATTGGTGAAAATTCAAGACTAGAGTTATCTACAATGAAAGGCCTAGAAACACAATTTATTTAATCACACAACTTGAAAAGGGAAATTAAGAATCATAAAAAAAGAAATTAAAAGCAAGTTTATAGTATCCAAATCACAAATTCTCTCTTAACCTAATGAGGCAAGTTTGCCTAGAAAACATGTATTTCTGTTTTGAGTTTTTTCAATAACACATAAGATATATAGGGTTATAGCTGAAACATAAGAGCTTGAAGTTATTCCTTTTATATGTAGAGTTGATATAATGGATTAAATTGTATAATGTTGTTATACCTCTCATTGGAACTCTAGTAACATACTGATATCTGCTTCATTACAAGAAAAAGGTCATGTTAATTCCTATATATATCGACTATCCTTGCAACACAACAATATTACGTATTTTGTATTCTACTTGGGCACACACAAACTAATTACAATTTCTTTTTGATGTGGAATGCTAATATATGTGAATGAACCAATAACATATATGCTTCCTTCTCTATTATATCTAAGCCAACACCAATAGAGCTTGTAGGAAAGTGCCATGAATACAAACACAAACATAGACTAATTCTTCATAGCATTGAACATGAGAAGATAGAAAAGGAAGACAAACAAATTCCAAGGAAAACCTCACAAAAAATCCTTTGAGTACTTCCCCATGATCCTTGGATAGTAAATGGGGTAAAACATCAACCATGATCATAGACCTAACCTCAAGGGGATCAAGAGAGTTAAACCCATGACCTCCAAACTTTGGGGGAGAGATCTCACATCTACCTCAAGACTTCTTGAGCTAACTCTGGAGGCTAAAATGAAAGAAAAACATATGGTAGAGAAGGAAGTGATGAATGTTAGGTCATTTTTTTAACAAAATTAGTGTCAACAGAAAATGGAAATAGGTTGTTAAGGATGTACTCAAGCCTCTTCAAAAAAAATTGTTAGCAACTGTTGTATGTGTAGCTATTGTTTGTCCATTAGGTACCGAAAGTATCCTGACCTCACCTCCTCCTTTGTCTTCCCCTCATCACCCTCGACCTATGTTAACCATTGAAAAATAATTATGAGAAATCTCCAAAAGTAATTAGGTTTCACCACACAATTATTAAGTGATATGCAAGGAAATATTCCACAGGTAAAAAGTCATGAGTTCTAGAACTAAAATTTAATATAATACATATATAATAGTTGCTCATATGATTCTTTAGATAATTTCAGTCTTGAAGAATTTTAACTTGCTAGAGAGGAAATATGACATAATGTGAGAAACGACCTTTAGATACTAGGACTAAGAAAAGTTAAAAAACAAGTTTGTTTAGATAAAGATGATCTTTGTTAACCTCGTGATTTATGTTTAAATAACATGTCAATGTGATGTAGGGTTTATACCCCAAGATTACATTTCTTGGATTTACTTACTTGTTCTACAGCTAATAAATCAAGAGACATAAGAAAAATGGTAAACATGGTGATTGAGATGTGTTTTATACCTTATACTTGCATAATCATGAATCTTTTTACCTTGTTTTAAATCAATACTCATATGCAAAACACTAAACATAGTGATTCAATTAGGTTTTATGTCCTAAACTTTCATAACCATGAATCTATTTGTTCTAGAGCCAATAATTCATAATAAGTCGGATAATAACATCTACAACATTGGATCTTATGATAAAATACATTATTATTTTGATGGTTTATGTGAATATTAATGTAGTATGAAAGTCTAAAGATTTGATTTAATGTAGTATGGAAGTTTAGGTTTTATGTCCTAAACTTTCATAACCATGAATCTACTTGTTCTAGAGCCAATAATTCATAATAAGTCGGATAATACCATCTACAACATTGGAGATTATGATAAAGACATTATTATTTTGATGGTTTAAAGATTTGATTTAATGTAGTATGGAAGTTTAGGTTTTATGTCCTAAACTTTCATAACCATGAATCTACTTGTTCTAGAGCCAATAATTCATAATAAGTCGGATAATACCATCTACAACATTGGAGATTATGATAAAGACATTATTATTTTGATGGTTTATGTGGATATTAGTGTAGTATGGAAGTCGATTCATAAAGTGAAATACGAGCTTCAAAAGTTTTTTGAGATGGTAGAATTAGATTTCCTATAATATTTTCTCAATTCAAGTTCAAGTTTGGCAATTGGAAAATCAACATTGGAGATTATGATAAAGACATTATTATTTTGATGGTTTATGTGGATATTAGTGTAGTATGGAAGTCGATTCATAAAGTGAAATACGAGCTTCAAAAGTTTTTTGAGATGGTAGAATTAGATTTCCTATAATATTTTCTCAATTCAAGTTCAAGTTTGGCAATTGGAAAATCAACATTGGAGATTATGATAAAGACATTATTATTTTGATGGTTTATGTGGATATTAGTGTAGTATGGAAGTCGATTCATAAAGTGAAATACGAGCTTCAAAAGTTTTTTGAGATGGTAGAATTAGATTTCCTATAATATTTTCTCAATTCAAGTTCAAGTTTGGCAATTGGAAAATGGGATAGTATTTCTTTAATTTTGTTTCCATATTTTACATGGAAGATTGTAAATCTAAATTGCCACTTCTTTGTGAGGTGTCAATATGACTACATGGTTTGTCTTTCGTAATGGAGGCTACATGTAGCGAACCACATGGTTTTGACAATACTTAGAATTCTCTAATTCTTTATCGGTTGAAAAGATCACTTTATGGATTTAAGCAAATCCATTGAGCTTGGAATAAGAAAATAGATAGACATCCTTATATATAGAGTGAGTCATAACCTCTAAAATATTGAGCATGATAGTAAAGACATCGTTCTTCAAGTATTGTATCAAGTATTGTATGTGGAAGATTTTATTGTGATGAGAAGGTCCGAGGTTTTGATTTATAAAGTGAAATATGAGTTTTAATGTTTTTTTAGCGGGTTAAGTTAGATTAACTACACTATTTTCTTAAATATTTCTTGGTATTTGAGTTTGGCAATTATAAAATGGTATATTGTTATCACAATCTGAGTATTCCTTTTAATACAATTGGCAAATTTCATATGGACGATTGTTAATATGAAGTGTAAGTTTAACTACGCATTCCACTTATCTACATGTAGATGCACCCTGTAGTATCCATTGGATTCTTTTGAGGAGGAGCCATCATGGCCAAAGGGAGTATTAGGTAGGGGTGGGCTTGTGTCGGCTCTTGTGTCTTTGGGTTTTGGCTTCAGTGAGGGACATGCCACGTTTGGTTTAGAAGAACAGTTGCGTAGTGAGACTAAAGTGGCACTCTTCTCGTTTGTTCAGGATATTCGTCGTAGTGCTAGGTTAAGGGAGCTGGAACGAGGGGATGCAGTCTCATTTTGATATTAGACTCTTTCGTACCGATTTTACATGAGTTATCGGAACCGAAACCTTTGACTACTTTCAAAGGAAAATCAGTTGTTTCTATTGTCTCGACTGAGGTTAACTGGTTAACTTCCTTGGGTCCTAGGGTTGAACAACCGGTTTCGGGTGCTAAAGGTTTTGCGTGGTCAAGGGGGTTGGGTTGTGAAATCTCACCGATAAAAACACACAATGCTTGAAAGCGAGTGGATGGTTCTGTAAAGGAGCAGGTTAAATTCTCTTCATCTGATTCTGATCATGGGGTGCTTAGAGGCATTAAAGCCCTAGCACACGCTAAATCATGATCTTGCTGTCCTTAAATGTTAGGGGAGTGGGGGGCTCCCAAAAATTGGCCTCGGTACGTCGTCTTTTACTTTTGAATCGATCAGACATTATCTTCTTTCAGGAGACCTTAGTGGATGAATCAAGGGCAAGATCATTTTTAACGAAACTTAAACCGTTGTGGTATTCAGCTGTTGTTAGCTCTGTTGGAAAATCAGGGGGTTTGTTGGTTGCTTGGGACCCTGATAAATTCGATCTAAAACCTTACATATGATGTGGTGGTTTACTTGTGACAGGTACCAGCTTTGAGCTAAAGGAGCAGTTATCTTTCCTAAACATTTATGGCTTGTGCAGTGATAGGAAAGTTTTCTGGCAAAAGGTGTGGGATAGAGGTCTCTTGTCTTTTAAGAATTTGATAGTCTCGGGTGATTTCAATTTCACTCTAAATGAAGGGAATGTCTGGGGAGAAAGCGACCACTCTGAACCATTAGCTTTGTTTTTAAAGGATTTATTTGCTGAAGGAGGTCTAGTTGACATAATGTCAGATGTAGTAGTGCCTACGTGGTAGAATGGAAGGAAAGGTGTGGATAGTATATTGAAGAGGTTAGACATGAATTTTGTTTTGATGGACCTGTTAAGGAATGCTGCTAGATATCATGCTTGAGTGGCGCATCCTTTCATCTCAGATCACGCTCCAATCCTTCTTCAGTTAGATGGTTTGTTACAACACAAATTTTATCCTTTCAAATTAAATTCTGGATGGATTCATGAGGTAGAGTTCTCTTAGTTAGTCAACGATGTATGGAAGGACCCAAAGTTTCTTTTGGAATTAGGTTTGCAGAGAAGACTGGTATGGAAGCTTAAATGTCTAAATACGGTAATAAAGAGGTGGGTAAAAAGTTTTAAAACCTCTCAGCTAAAAAATTGGGCATTCTAGAAGAGAATTTACAGTCGTTGTATCAATATTCCCTTTTAGATTTGAGTAATATAGAGTTGACAGGCAGGATCAAACAGAAGGAAGCGAAAAGATTGCAGCTATTAGAAGCAGAGGAAGACACCTGGAGACAGAGGAGCCATGCGATCTGGTTAAAAAGTGGAGATTGGAATACAAAGTATTTTCATCACTTTGCAAGTGATCGTAAAAACCGTAAGGAGATTTGGGAATTACAGATGGAGGCAGGAAAGGAAGTGTCGGGCCAAAAGGAATTAAAAGAGGAAGCGGTAAATTTCTTTAAAAATTTGGGATCAACAGCGGGCATCATAAATGAAGATCAAACTTCTCTAGCAAGCCTTTACCCTAACATGGTTTCGAGGGAAGAAGAACATCTGTTGGAAATACCATGCACTTTAGAAGACCTATTGAGCATTTTAAAGGCATTTTCCAAAGATAAAAGCCCAGGCCCTGATGGATGGACTGTGGAGTTTTTCCTCCATTATTTTGAGTTGGTTGGAGAGGACCTATTAGGGACTGTCGAGGAATCAAGGAGAAAGGGAGAAGTTATAAAATTTATGAATTCCACGTTTCTAGTATTAATCCCAAAAGCGAATAAACCAACCTCTTTTGGGAATTTTAGACCTATTTCACTTTGTAATCTATGTTGCAAAATCATTGCAAAATTGATGGAAAACAGGTTGAGGCCTATTCTGTCAAAAGGATTAGCAGAAGAACAATTGGGATTTCTTCAGGGCAGACAAATCCTAGATGCGGTGGGCACAACGCATGAATGCCTCGATAACATAAAAAAGGAGAACCAAAAGGCTCTCATTCTTAAACTTGATCTTAAGAAATCCTATGATTTTATCAACTGGGAGTTTCTAAGGATGATTTTGATCAAAACATGCTTTGGCTTAGCTGTTACAAATTGGATTATGAGCTGTGTCACCTCAGTTTTATATGCAATCCTTATTAATGGTGAACCGACTGAATTTTTTCAAAGAGGCAAAGGTCTAAGACAGGGATGCCCACTGTCGCCTCTTCTCTTTATTCTGGTGATGGAGGGACTGAGTATCCTCTTGAAAAAGGAGAAAGAAGCTGGATTGATGTCTGGAATTAAAGTTGCTAGGATTACCAATTTTGTTTATCTCCTTTTTGTTGATGATGTGTTGATCATGAAAAAATATTGCGTAGAATAATGAAAGGTGATTGATGGTCTTCTAAATAATTTTTTACATGCTTCTGGGCTTCAGATAAATGAGGAAAAATCCACATTCCATGTGGCGGGGGTGGAAGAGTTAGGGATGGCGCCTTTTAAAGAGATTTTTCCATTTAGCTTTGTCCCCATAGAGAATGGATTTAAGTACCTGGGCTATTTCCTTAAGCCAAATTGTTACAAAGCTGACGAATGACATTGGATTATAAAAAAATCCGAGAAAAGAATTGACCACTGGTGTAATCATTGGCTTTCTCTTGGTGGCCGTTTAGTTCTGATAAAGGCAGTTTTGGTGAGTCAACTAATTTATTGCATGTCTATGGCCGCTGTTCCCAACTCAGTTCTGGTAAAACTTCGTCAACTTATCTTCTCCTTTTTATGGTTGGGTTGTAGTGAGAGGAAACAATTACATCTTTGTTACTGGGATACTATTGCTAGGCCAAAGAAGGCTGGAGGTTGGGGGGTGAAAAATATGGCCTTCTTTAATAAATCCTTAGAGGCCAAAACTTTATGGAGAGGATTGACCAAAGAGGGAATATGGAATAAAGTTATAAAAGACAAGTATTTACCTTATGTTTCCATGTCAACGTGGTTTAGATTGGACAACAGAACTCATGGAGAGTTCTCACCAGTTTGGAGAAATCTTTTAAAATCTCTTCCACTTTTAGATCATTGGCTGTGCTGGAAAACTGGAAATGGAGAGACTATCTAGGATGGCAGGGATCATATTATGGGAATGGGTTTGAACTCTTTTCTTTCAAAAGATATTCTGGCGGCTTTAAAGGTTCAGGGGATTACTTTTCTTTACCAAGTCCGAAACACTATTATTTCATATCCCCTAAGCACTTACTGGATTGATGCCACAAAGGTTGGCTTCATCGATGATCTTGCATTAGAATGGGAGGCGTACAGAAGTGTGCTCTCGGGTGTGGGTATTCAATTAAATTCAATCGAGGACGAGTTAAGTTGGCCAGGTGGAGATGGGTCTGGTACTCCTCTGTAAGAAATCTGTATAGGGCTCTTTCGGAGAGCATGTGGTCACACAATATAAGTGGGTGGTGCTATAAATTGTGGAAATGGAAATTGACACTAAAATTAAAACTCTTTTTCTGTCTTCTCTTGCGATACAAGATCCTCACATGGGATTTGATGCTACATAGGAGTTGGAACAAACAACAGGGCGAAGTTGCTGGGAGTGTGGACCACACTTTTCTTGTCGTTAAAACTCCACATTCATGAAATTCAGATTATTGGGGATTCAAAGCTCATTATAGAATGGTGTAAGGGAAGCATGAGACTCCAAAGTCTGGCGCTGGAAGGATGGAAGGAGAAAATTAAAAGGCTTCGTACCCAGTTTGAAAATATTTCCTATCTTCATACTTATAGAGAATATAACAAGGTTGCAGATGTTCTTTCAAAATTTGTGCTCAAGGACCAAGATCACCGTGGTGTGATTATCTACACACAGTAGGTAGACAACAAGCCAGGACTCTCTAGGCATATTAAAGTTTTCTGATCTTCTGCAGGCTGATAATGAGTCATAATTGAAGACTGTTTTTTTGTTTATAGTTTTTAATGTTCGCTTTTTTCTTAGAACTTCTTGAATGGGTATGTGATAAAACCACTGGGCAGCTGGTACTCTCGGATTTAAGTAATGTTTTATGTATTGAAAGCATGAATATCCCAATCAGGACTAGTATAGTTTTTATATGATGGATGCTCTTTTTTGGAAAGAGGATGAATAGAGATGTAATATTTATATTATCTAATATAAAGAGAAATTTTATTTTTTGGAAAGAAAGGTTACTACATAGTGCACTTACGTACATACAAATGCTATGTTATGGGAAATGTCATGCAAATGACACATACTAGATCTAAATTTGGTTTTTCTTCAATGTTGACTCAACAACTTATCAGTCACATTGAAGGAAACTGAATGGATTTTGAGGTATATCAAAGCTATGTGCGTGCTTTGAGTTGAATACTCTTGAGGGGATGGTTTCCTTACTAATTACATAGTCTAATATTGGGTCAAAGATTATGATGAGAGGTATTTCATTTTCGATGAAACTATGTGTGAATGCTTGAATTAGTCCACTTTCATGTTCATGCAAGAAGCCATTTGCCACTATTCTTTCATCCATAGAAGTTGTGGAGCTATTATTGTTTCACATACAATAGAGGATAAGTTCTTGTAAATGAAATCTCTATTGAGGTAAAAGTAGTTCTCACGTTGGAAAAACATGATTTGCAAGTTCATCACACCTCTAGATATTCTGAAGATAGTGAGTCAATAGTTTATAGTCAATTGAGAGGTGAACTAAATGGTCGACTAAGCATTCTATTGGTAAAGGAATTTTTTTTTTTTTTGATTGGTGAGTAGAACAAGGAAAACTCAAGGAGTTTATTATGCACCCTCACTAATCTACATGGACCTCGTCTTCCTCACTTCAAGGTAGTTGGTTACATCTTGGTGCTATATAAAATGGCCTTATGGGTCTATTACCATAAGAGAACAATTGTGTAAGGTGAATATGTGATATCTATGATGAGATATGATTGGTTGTTCTTAAGTGTTGTAATGGTGTCTTTAGTGATCTAGGAGGATCCATAACACTTGTTAGAAAAACAAGATCACAGAGTAATAAAATAAAACAAATGCGAAAATAAAACACAAAAGATACACAATACAATAGAGACACATATATACGCAGTTCACCCAGTGTGGGCTACGTCCACCAGAGAAATGGATAGATCCTTCCTTTATTATTATCCATCAAATGAAGAGATACAACCTACAACACACCCATTGTAACTTCCTTTCTTTATCTCACAATCTCCTCACTGAGAATACAATATTCACAATGATACATAACCACAATACATTTCCCTCATAAAATATGGCTGCCTTCTAGAGAAAAAAACCTAACATAACTTCTACTGTCAGATCTGCAACCTTATAATGAACAGTCCAGATTTACTATGAAATTACTATATACATTTACAAGGCAATTTTTCTTTCGGGGGCTTCAACCTCGAACCCCCCCTGCACTCCCCCGTGTGGAGGAGTGTGCATTCTTCTAGGGTGTAAAGTCTTCATGGAGTATAGACACGAATAAAAACAAAGACCTTTGGATCAGGAAGATAATTAAGCTCCACAACCAACAACACTCACAAAGGTCTAGGAAGATCCAAAATTCTCACATAGGTCTATAAGGATTCACAAATGCTCAACATTTGATCATATCAAATGCTCTCTAAAACTACATCATTGTGTATATCTCGGTGATAGCTTTCCAATGGTGCAAGAATCGCCTCAAATGAAGTTCGTATGCAAAAGTTATGGTTGGTCACAGTTCAAGTCAAACCATGGAAAAGTAAAAGTAAAAAGGGTCAAAGGTGATGTGGCATGACTGTAGATCCATACGTTTTTGACGTGGCAACAACCCAAGGTGTCACATTATTATAGCAATATTTGCCTCACCCTATGCAATCTTGCACAAAAGGGCTTTTTCCATTTCCCTATGCAGACTTATCATCCCTGTTTGTGAATCCCAGAGCCAAAAATACATATTTTTCCACATGTACGCATCTTTCCTACTATACAACATGCGTATACGCAGGCTGCACCACTACAGTCCGCGTACATAGGGATATGTGCCAAAAAATGAAAATTAATGTCGGGTTTCCATGTCACGATAGGAGATCTATGATCCTTGGCCTTCCATATACTGGAAAAATTCTGACTCGACCCTTCAGTTCCATTTGAAGGCTATAAATGGGTCAATTTTGAGTGTTGTCCCTTGACCAATTTTTGGGAGATTCTTGGTCATAGTGACCTATTTTGGTACTTCGACAGCCTGTCGAAGGAGGAGCGCAAGACAAAGCGGAGATCAAGGGATCTCGGCCCACTTTTGGATCCTCTTTAGGTTTTTGGGAATATATACCGGGAATGGGATATCGGCCCATGGGTTTACCCATGTTTAGGCCTATTTTGTATGATAAATAGAAGGATATGCAATGTAAGAAGTGGTTGGAGTAGAAGTTGAATCGACATCTATGTGATGTATGCTAAGTGCAAGTAGGGTTTTGTAAATGCTTTGTGCATGACTATGAGAGACTTGTAGAGCTAAGTGCAAGTGGTTGTAACAGATAGCGGAAGGCTTAGTGCTATAACGCAAGGAAGAAGGATCTAGTGAGATGCACAGATCTTCTGTCCTGTGCAGAGTAAGGGT
The DNA here is from genome assembly GCA_032191745.1 of Picea mariana. NCBI lineage: Eukaryota > Viridiplantae > Streptophyta > Pinopsida > Pinales > Pinaceae > Picea > Picea mariana. The sequence goes on from JASDQU010244288.1 coordinate 44,217, forward strand.
TTTGATGGCTTTGTGCTTGTAACCGATTGACTGAAGACAATAAAGAAGAAGAGTTGGTGGACGTATCCCCAGGGTGGGGGTGAACCATGTAAACGCTGTGTTGTCTTTCTTTGTGCTTGTCTTAATGTGTTTATGTCTTCTTTTGCTAAGTGCTTTAAGATAGATATGCTTATGCTTAGTGCTAATGATATGTGAGAATATTAGATTTGATCCATATGAATATGCTTAGTGCTTGATCTTCTAGATCTGACCTATCTATTGATGCTAAGTGCTTAAGTACGTTATAATAGTGTGAATGCTGCGAAGCCCTGTTTTATCAACGAAGTGATTAATGATTATATATTGAGGAACTGACGGTGCTAAGTGATTTATTAAGTAGTACAATCATAGATATGTGTCCCAACTAAGGTTGCAGACACTTAAGTCTTGCAACCACCCCTGCCTCTACCTTGGGTGAGACTTCATTTGCTTCGCAGGTGTTTTCGAAAGGACTGATAGTTAGGGCTTTGTTGGTGCGCTGTTGTAGCATTGAACCCTGGGTCTGCCCCTGTGCCAACAAATGGTTCCGTTGCTGGGACCTGAAATTGTGATTGCTGGGAACTGAGAAAGAAGAAGCTCTGTGCAAAGATTCATCCTGAAATTGTGGAATATCTGTGCGTAGATCTGTGCCCTAGCGCGCAGTATTCTACTTGATTTATAGAGCTCTGTGCTAAAGAAGGAAACCCAATCTGAAGAAAGGAGGTCAGATCTGAAGGAAAGAAGCAAGATCTGAAAGCTTTGTTCTCTAAGAAAGGTAAAAGTGAGAATTTCTGAAAAAAAGAGGTAAGATCTGCAAGCTCTGTGCTCTAATAAAGGTAAGAATAGTTAAATTTTTTAGATCTGGAAGCTTTGTGCTTTGTAGAAGTAAGATAAGTGGAAATTTTTGTTTCTAGAGTATGGATCTAGGTATGTTTAATAGAGTCTATCCTAGTTTGAAAACGAGGGCATTAATAGCTGAAAGAATGTTTGATAGGAGTAGATATGATAAGAATAGTGAAAGATATGTTGTACCTATGCATAGAAAGAATGTTTGGACTAACGAAATGATGCAGGATCCCAGAAATAATTTATTGCAGGTTAGCTCCTATGATCCTAGTGCGCAGTACAGAAGAGGCTAGGGATCATTTAAAAGAAAGAGAGGATTAACCCTTTTTTACAATTGCAGAAAACCAGGACATCTTGCTAAAGAATGCCCTGGGAGAAGACCTAGTTGTCTTTGTTGCAAAGCTATGGACCATGAAGTGTTGGATTTCCCCAGAATGATTGCTAAGCTTGAAGGAATGAATCTGAATCAAGAAAACCCTAAGGAAGCTCCAGAGGCTATAGAAGAACCCCAGGAAGAATCAAAGAAAATATTGCTACAGATGAGAGAAACCTTGAATGACCATCGACATATTAGATTATCAGAGATCTTTAAAGACAAGGAATGCCTTGAAACAAGAATAGGAGACTTTGCCATTGACTGTGTTCTATATGAGGAAACACAGGTGAATATCATGACAGAGAGAACTTGAGAAGCTATAGGAAGGCCTGCTATGATTCCTTCATTAGGAGGACTAGGGTTATTTATAGGAAAGTTGGTAAACCTGTGTGGAAGGCTCACTCAGATACCTATGACCGTCAATGGAAGTTCGACGGAGGAAGATTTTGAGATTATTAAATTTGTTGAAGACCACACCTCGTTTACCATGTTAATAGGAAAACCTTGGATTGACAGAGATCAAGCTAGATGATAGAAAAAAGAAGAAGTCTTGGAGCAGAAGAAACAAGAGTTAAAAGATTTCATGACTAGAAGGATCACACACTTGATTGAAGAACAGGAAAACAAATCGAAGCTATTTGACACTAGATACCCTGATGTCGAAGTTGAAAGAACACTAGAAGACCCACAAAAGACTGAAGTAATTACTCCAGATAAAGAAGAGGTATTACCCCTGAATCCTAGGAAATAATCTCAACAACGCGCAGTGACTATGTTAAAAGAAGATAAGAATCAGAATGGAAAACGACATACCGAGTCGAAGCTCACTGGACAAAAGGATAGAAATCTAAGTAAGAAGAGGGATAAGATTGGAAAGTTACAGAATATTCCAGAGGGAACTTCGCAGAAAGAAAATTTGCAGAATTGGAACTTCGTCGGGATATTAGAACAATGACACATGGTACTTCGCCAGGGCGAAGCAATATAGCCGTTGGGGCCGATATATCCATTCGACTATAGCTCCGAACGAGTTGAAAATCATTTACAGCTCGACACCAAACCGTTGGACTGCACCATAACAGACATAACAAGAGTTAATGAGGCTTTATACTCATTACAAGCGAACCGTTGCTGAGTTGTCTACTTATCCCATCACGCCATGCACGGAGAACACTTTTTCTAACTAAGAGTTTGATCCCACAGACTAAGTGAATTGTATACAGTGATCATTGCGCTATTGCTGTTTGTTCTAGTGCCGTATCTAAGTTTATCGTGACCCCGATAATTTTAATCCCGAGCGCGTATGTCCGACGAGCTCACCGTAGTGGAAGAATCAGTAACGAAAGTTCTCCTCGACTTAATGACTGAAAGAGTCATGTCGGAGAGAGGAGTGTCTATAGGTGTACAAGCATCTTCGATGAGAGGACTATTGACCTCTCTGTCCACTGC
>JASDQU010244288.1:49074-76530 GCA_032191745.1 Picea mariana
TCTTTCTCCTCTTTTTCGTAGCTAGGTGTTGCCGAAAGGGCCAGTAGTTAGGGCTTTGTTGGTCCGCTGTTGTAGTGTTGAACCCTGGGTCTGCCCCTGTGCCAACACCGAGCTACGAAAAAGAGGAGAAAGAATTCAACTTTGAGAGAAAAGTTATTCTGGAGAAATTATTTACTTCATATTGAGTCTACATCCCTTTGAACTTTAAGTCTGAACATAGTGTTCATCCCCCAAGCTCTTCCCTTATTGATTGAGAACCTCATTGCTTCTCTTTTATGAGCTTGCTGTTGGTGGAGGATTTAAGTGGTGGAGTCCCAACTGGAAGGAACTTAGTTTCTCAGTTCCAAACTGTGCCGACATGGAAGTCTGTAACATTTTCACTTCTGTTGATCATATATTAATAGAAATACTCTTTTCACGTCCAATTGATATCTTGCAAATATTTGAATTATTATTTCGTGGACGTATTTGTCATGTTTATTAATGGATTATGCTATTGTATGTGCTAACATTATATATTATCACCATATGCTTGCTTTGCTTGGTTGTTGAGGACTAGTTGCAGGTATATTTTTTTGGGTCAAGTGCTCAACGATGGACTTCACTGAACATTTGGACGAGGTAGACCTTTTATCTTGTCTTGCTAGCATATTTGTTTACATATCATACTTGAGAAGAGAGTTGATTTCTACAGTCATTTCTGTCTATTGTGCATTTTGTGAATAAACGTCTCCAAGGCAAATAAATCAACATATGTGTCCAAGAAAGGGAGTGGAGAAATCCATTGTATAATTGGTAATATCAGGAGGCTCCGCTCACACCAGAGTGAATAATGAGGTCGCGCGAGGTTGGTTGAAGGGATATCCCCCAGATACATTCTTAGCGTCAGATATATTTCTAGGGATCTATTCGTATCTGGGGATCTTTCTAGTGCCTTTACCTTTGTGAGAGGTGGTACTTTCAAGGTTTCGAGATTTGCTACCCTGCCCATACGGTGGGCCCGACTTATGACTGCTCACCTGTGCATCGGTTATACAATGGTTTATTAGTTGCTTGACTTAGGTGCCACATAGGTTACATGAAGGGGTTATTTTGTAGGTACCTTGGGTCAGATAAGGGTCGGACAACACACAACCATTATGGAGGATTACCTCTCTGGGGGGATTTGACCGATTGGTTGTTAAGCCCACGAGGGACCTTATAATTGATTCTATTACCTTTGATATTTAGCAGGGAGTCTTAGGCCCCTCTTTAGCGAGACATACCTTCTTTAGGGAGGGAGGCCACTTTCAGCCACTTTACCCCGTTTGCGTGCATATTGACCGTTTGACTTTTGGATTGCTCTTTGATTACTAGTTGGCTTTAGGAGTTTTTTATTGAGTTTTAATTATCATGGATAGTGGAGTCCCTTTGTCTCCCTCATTTACTGCTACCCCCCTGCAATGTTCACTCATTTCATGGGGGAAAATCCATCCGCTTTTCAAATGGTATGCAGAGCTATGATGCTCAATCCGCACCTTGGGTCTCTAGTCATTTTTCTGTTGATATGCCTTCACGTTTACAACCCTCTCCCTGGTCCACTTATATGAGTACTAGCATTGGATTTGGGGGCACCATGGCCCCAATTCCTATTTCTTCATTTGATATGAGTCATGTCCCTCAACCAACTCCCACTATGGGAGGTTGGAACCTCCCCTCTTACGGATCCAATCCTAGCTATGCTCTGTTAGGAGCCAATATTCACATGGGTGCTTATTCTACTTATTACACCCCATATGTGTATCCTTCATCCGCCATACCTGCTCCTTCGAACACTTTCCCCATGGCGGGTCCACACATATCCCAGGGTCTTTCATACGGGGAGAATCAGTTTTACGGTTCGGGCTACCCTCTTTATGGAACCCCTTCGCAAGGGGGATACATATATCCTCACTTGAATAGTCCTTATCATACTTCCATCTCTTCGCAAAATTCAATGATGATGCCCATGCACACCTCTTTGGACCAGTTAGGCAGAGGATACTACCTTTCCGGACAAGGATGGGGGGTAAACCAGGACCCTTCCTGACCTGTAATGTTTCAAAGCCAATCTTTCCCTGGACCTTGGTTTCAAATGCCATAACCCAATTCTAGCCCAGTCACTGCCAGTCATACTGAAGCTCCATCACCAACCTCTACCAGTCATGTTGGAGACGGGTCGACAACCTCTGCAAGTCATGTTAATAATGAGCACCCAACCATTGCTAGTCATGTTGGGGGCACCACTCTAGTCGCCACGAATCATATCAATGTCACATCTCCAACCTCTGTACATCATGTAGGAGATGACCCTCTCGCCTATGCCATTCATGTTGAGAGCATGGCACCAGCCGTTGTGAACGATGCTGGGGGCATCGAGAAACCCAAACGTCTCAGACGTAAGCATAAATTCCTTTGAAGGAATTGCGAAGGAGATCACCTTACCTGTTTGTGTCCAGCTACTGCTGGGATACTGGAAACGTGGGGCTCACCTAAGGGCCCTTCGGATTCTGAGGCATTTGTGGTCTCCCCACACCCTTTTTCTCCTTTGATTGACATGACAATAATACCACTGCAATCCTATCCTGACCACACCCCCATTGTTGAGGGTGGTGTGTCCCCTATCCATGTTATCACACATCCTCTTCAACCTATAATTGAAGAAGTGGTCATATCATTGCAATCTCTGGTCAATCCTACTCTCCTTGTGGAGGGTGATGCATCCTTCAACCATATCGTCAACATTCCTGATCCTACACCTTCTGAATGAGAGAGAGTTTTACTCTCCCCGAGTTCTCTCCCTCCAAGTCTTGAAGAGATCCCCTTCGATTGGGATGGTCTTGTGGGGTATCCAATGCCCCCTCCTATGTCTTTTCCTATAAGAGACATTATCCGATATATCACGATGCCGATATCCTTCACTAGTGCTTTATCCTCTTCGACTTGGAGAGCTTTGGGTTTCACCAAGCTTATGTCGGTTATTTGTAAGATACTGACATTCCACAGAAGTCCAACATGAGAGCCTTGGCCTCCCCCATGACTTTCCGCCTATAAGATCTCAAATGAGTCCGAGTTAAGCTCTTTTCCGACTCGTCTAAAAAATGAAAAATTTTTCGAGTGAGTTGTCCCTTTCACACTTGTTACATTGGACTTGAAAGGTTGTGAGTCTTAATTAAGCTCTTTTCCGTCTTGTTTTTCAAAAAGTGAAAATATTGCCGAGTGAACTTGTCTCTTTCACACTCGTAAATTGGATTATAAAGGACGTCTATTTGGCACATGTTTATCCCTTTTTTTCACACCAAGTAGACTAAATGTCATGAAAAAGGACATTTTTTGGCATTAAGTTGTGATTACATCTCATGCCCTTGCTTGCAGTAATGAGATTATAGCTGGTTCTCGCTTTGCCTGTTTGCCTCAACAGTTTTTTCATCCTCAACCAAACAAAGCCTCATTTATATCCTTCACAATTTGACACCTTATACCTAGGAGGGAACATTCCCCCTAGTGTCCATCTCCCGCATGCATCTCCTTTCATTGAGCATAGGTATGTTCCACTGCTGGAACTAGTTTTTCTTACTTGCGACACTCGTTTCCTCCTCTGTATCATAGCATTCATTTGTCTATGAAAAAACAAAAAAAGATGGGTGGGAAGGGAGTAATATCTTGTATTGGTAGCAGTCGTGTCACCTTTGAACAAAGCACAAAGTTATTGAGTCCATTCATCATAATAATTTTGGGATTAGCATGGCCTTAGGAAGCTAATCTCATTACAGAGTCTTCTCTACTGATTGGTTACTCTTCCAGTCCCTATAGAGAGTTTCATTGATGCCTCATGCATCTTATGGTTTCATCATTTAGTCTATGTTTCCAGAGTCTTCCATATGTCTCATGCTCTTGTTCAAAGGAAGTCTATCAACCTGTGTTGGCCACTTCTCAGAACTCTTGACTTTGCATGTTGTCCATACCCTCAGTTTGTCTTAGAGTCACATGATACTGTAGTCCTATCATGCACCTTGGTCCTACTTTCATCATTGGTAGGTAACCTTGAACCCAACAATCGACATTTCATCATTGGTCGTTGACTAGGTGTTTTCCCTTGTGTTTGACAGAAATACATCTATTCACACATTAGGATTCATGTAGTGTCTTGGATGCCATTAGCCTTATTGGTCGTTTCCTTGCCTTTGTCAATAGTTTTCCTCATTGTCTGCTATTCAGAGGGTCTTTTTCGTGTACCACTTACATTTGGAACACGCGAAAGACACATAGGGTCATTGGTTTACGAACATGTTCTTCATCCGATTTCCTCCAAATCATGAAGCTCCTGCTTTGTACCTCATGATGACTGATGAGAGATGCCTTAATGCTCTCCTTCCATCGACTTCAGCTCATCTATTCTGGAAACAAGACCTAGAGTCTTATGAGTACCTTGAGGCTTGCAGTCATTATTGGTAGGTTATCTAGCCATCAACAGTTGGGAATACATCAATGTCTCCTGATCGATGGATTCTTCAGGTGTTCGACATCGACTCCTGTATTCACACTTTTAAGATTTTAATCGGTGTCTTGATACATACTTTCATTATCGGTAGGCTGTCTCACGTTTGTTAATGATATACCTCAATGACCAGTAATCAAACGATGTCTCATTGTGTTCGACCTCAACTCCTTTATTCACATGATGTAGACTTGCACCCTTGGTGGATTGTGTAGAAGACTTGAAGACATCAGTATGTGGCCACAACTTTTCTGAGCTATCGCTTTCTTTTCATTGGACCAGCACCTATATGACTTCAGTGATCATGGGAGATTAGATTGTACTCCATTGTATAAAAATATCTTCAGATTGGTTTTGAGTCTGGTTCTACTGGGCCTTATTCATGACTATGACAACTCTTGGCATGTAATCACATTTGTATTTGCCTATTCATGGCCACAAACAATTGTTTGGAATATTTTCACATGGATCTGTAGTGTAATTCTATTGGCAACCATGTATGCAAAGTCAGTGCAAAATGTAATGAGAAACTAGTTCTTCCAGCTGGTTCCCCATCACTCCACTTCTGGGTTATTTATAATGTATTTAGGCCATCGCAAATACTCCTCTGACCTCACACATTAGGGGGCATCTGTTATAGCAAGATTTGCCTCACCCTATGAAATCTTGCACATAAGGCCTTTTTCCATTTCCCTATGCAGACTTATCATCCCTCTTTGTAAATCCCAGAGCTAAAAATACATATTTTTCCACATGTACGCATATTTCCTACTATACAACATGCATATACGTAGGCTGCACCACTACAACCCTCGTACATCGGGATTTGTGCCAAAAAATGAAAATTAATGTCGAGTTTCCATGTCACGACAGGAGATCTATGATCCTTCTTCTTCCATATACTGGAAACGTTCTGAATCGGCCCTTCAGTTCCATTTGAAGGATATAAATGGGCCAATTCTAAGCTATGGAAAATAGGAGAAGGAATTCAACTTTGAGAGCAAAGCTACTATGGAGAAATTATTTACTTCATATTGAGTTTGCATCCCTTTGTCCTTTAAGTCTGAACATAGTTTTCAACCCCCAAGCTCTTCCCTTATTGATTGAGAACCTCATTGCTTCTCTTTTATGAGCTTGCCTTTGGTGGAGTATTGAAGTGGTGGAGGCCCAGTTGGGAGGAACTTAGTTTCTTGGTTCCGAACCGTGCCGACATGGAAGTCTATAACATTTTCACTTTTGCTGATCATATATTAATAGAAATACTCTTTTCCCGTCCAATTGATATCTTGCAAATATTTGAATTATTATTCCATGGGCATATTTGTCATGTTTATTAATGGATTATGCTATTGAATGTGCTAACATCATTTATTATCACCATATGCTTTCTTTGCTTGGTTGTTGAGGACTAGTTGCAAGTATATTGCTTTGGGTCAAGTGCTCAATAGTGGACTTCATCGAACGTCTGGATGAGGTAGGCCTTTTATCTTGTCTTGCTAGCATATTTTTTTACATAGCATACTTGAGAAGAGAGTTGATTTCTGCAGTCATTTCTGCTTGTTGTGGTCTACCCTAGCCATAGATAGATTTTCCTTGTAACACACGTGCACACCGTACATCCGACCGAGCAGGTGATTTGGAAATCCATATGCCACAGGTGGACCAATTGTAGTTTGATAAGTGGCTTGGTCGTACACTTGGTTGGTATAGGTGGACCAATGAGAGACAACTGCGTGGTAGTCCCTCATTGGCCTATTATGGTTAATGATTATCAAAAGTATAGGAGTCGACGGGGTTCAAACCCGTGACCTCCTATAACCTTACATAAGCATCCATTTCCATTACGCCACACAATTGTTTCTTAACCATACATGTGGTGAATTAAATTTAAATTTGTTGAAGTGTTTAAACAGGTATAAAAAGGGCCGAGGGATAAGTCCTTGAACCATGGTTTTTTTCGAAAACAATGTAACCATAACCCATATCCCGCAAGGGAATTAAAACTATATGCCAACCAACATACTATTTATATGATATGGATTATAACAAAACAACAAAAAAATTGGCGGTCAGTGGGGATTGAACCCTCAACCTACCATATAGTATGCCAACATTATAACCACTACCCCATAGGCACCACACATTACGGGATGCCAAAAACATTGTATTTAAGTTGATGCTGCAGGTTAGCTTGAAGCTCAGATGGAGGTTAGGGCCTACGCCCTATTTAATGGATGCATGGACTGAGGAAAGGGACACATTTTGTTGAGTATGGATAGTCTCAAAGTTCATGCTAAGGAGGTATCAAGACTTGGGATTGCACCATAATGTGTGCCAAGAGGTTCTTTGACAGAAACATATGAAGTTTATACTCCTTTTTCTTGAAATTTCGCAAAGAATTCGATGGTGCACTATTTTTTCTGAGTTTGAGCAATGTGTAAATAGGTAATTGTAAAACACAAGCATTTGAGCATTAATAAAGAGGTATCTATTGGAAGCGGACCGAGAGACGTATTCCAAATTGGGTGAACTCCGTTAACAAACTTGTGTATGTGATTTTAACATTGTTGTTCTATTTCACTTAGTTATTTGGAAGTTGTTTATCATTAAAGTGAATTTGGAAAGATAAGTTAATTCACATTATATTGCAAACAATCAAACGATCATTATTATTTCGAAGATCAAGTAGATGTGTATGTGTATTAAAGAATAATAAACATCTAAGTATTTTTCGGTTCAAGTTGGTATCAGAGCAAAGGTTTTGACAAGTGGTTGCAAGTGAATGCTTACAAGGTCCAAATCCAAGCAGGGAGAAGGAAAACTTGTAAGTTATAATTGAGAGACTGGGTCAAGAAGATTTACTCGAATAAGAGAGATGACTTCGCCAAGAAAGTTAGGTCCTTATGACTCTGAAGATGATTTCTTTGAGGCTTTTAATTTAATGAAATCCATGGTAGAAGAAATGTATGAGGGTCAAAAGAAGGCCAAGGAAGAAGATACATCAGAGAAATTTGACGTAGTTAAAGATGAAAGAGGAGGTGATGGAGGTGGACCTTCCGAACCACCCTCACCATCTTCATCATCCACAGGTGAACATTCTTCACATAAAAATAAGTCCACTAAGAAGTCTTCTCATCTCATAATTTGACTTTATTAAAATTGGATGTTAAGTTTGAATTGCCAATTTATGATGGAGATTTGAATGTAGAAAAGTTAGACAATTGAATCAAGCAAATAGAGGTATATTGCAGGGTGCAAAGGATTGTAGATGACACTGCAAAAGTACAATTGGATACTCTCTGTCTGGATGGTACAACCTTGATATGGTGGGAGAGTAAGACACAAGTTGAACTTGTTCAACAAGGTACATCAATTACTTCTTGGGATGGATTTATTGCTACAATTATAAAACAATTTTATACATTGGCTTATGTGCAAACAACAATTATGGAATGGAAACATCTCAGACAAGGAAAGGGGAAAAATATCCAAGTATATATGTTGGAATTTAAAAAGAAAGAATTATCTTTAGGAATTCCAATGTATGCTGGGGAAACTCTTCTAAAGTATATTGGTGGCATGAACTCATATCTTTGACACACTATCCTGATATTTAACCCTACTAACATTGATGAAGTACCAATATAAGATACTCATCTGGAGGCTAGTAAGGGGAAGCATGCGATTGAAGATAGGAATCCACACAAGTTAGAAAAGAAATCGAAAGGAAAATGGAAGAGTAAAAAGTCAACTACTGTAAAGAAATTTGAAGAAATACCTACATGTTCCCACTGTAAGAGAAAGGGGCATGAGGAAGCACAGTGTTGGAACCTTCATTTAGAATTACGACCAAATAAGTTACATGATAAAGGGAAGTAGAAGACGACTTCATCAACTTGACAAGATCTTGGATCAGATTTAGGAGATGAATCTAAGATCACAACAATAGGAAGAAGAGGTATAACCACTACTAATTATTCATTTCAATCTGTGAAGTTGGAAAGTATTATTGATCAAAAGAAAAGAAGCGAGATTTTCCATGTCAGGGTCATAGTCAAGCATACAAAGATAGATACTTTGTTCAAAAATGGATCTCAAGTTAACCTAATATCTGAAGAAATTGTTAAGAATTTGGGTTTGAAGATGACACCTCATAAAAACCCATACCCATTAGGTTGGGTGCGTGAAGATGCTAAGTCACAGGTAACAAAGAAGTGTAAGGTCAGATTTGTAATTACATCCAAGTTATTTGATGAGGCTGAGTTAGATGTTGTACCTCTTGACATTTGCGACATTTTCTTGGGTAGTCCATATCTATTTGACATGAAAGTTATATTTTACTGCGAAGAGAATAAATACCACCTTTTCAAGGATGGGATTGAATTCATTGCCAGAGCTCATCGTATCAAAACTAATGTTTCTTTAGTGAGCATAGGAAAAATGAAGAGACTCATGAATGCAAGTAAATATTTTGTTCTCATGATAGTGAAACAAAAAGGAGATATGTCTGATGCATTATCAGGTTGTGATCCAGATCATAAAAAAGAGTTGGTAAAAATCATATCTAATTATGATGAGTTATTTCAGGAACCTAAAGGGTTTCCTCCTAAGAAGGAGGTTGAACATGAAATCTATTTGTAGTAGGATGCTCCTCTTCCTAACATTGGTATGTATAGATTATCAGTACTAGATAATGCAGAGATAAATAAGCAAGTTCAATAATTGCTCGATAAAGGAATCATAAGGCCAAGTTACTCTCCGCATTGATCTCCTATTGTTTTAGTTCCAAAGAAAGATGACACGTGGAGGATGTGTATTGACTTTCGAGTGCTGAAAAATATTACGATAAAGAACCATTATCCTCTTCCCAGAATTGATGATTTATTGGATCCGTTAAAGAATGTTGTTTACTTCACTAAGCTAGACTTGAGAAGTGGTTACCATCAGATCAGAATGGTAGAAAGTGATATATGGAAAACTACTTTTAGGACAAAGAAGGGCTTGTTTTAATGGTTAGTTATGCCATTTGGATTATGTAATACACTTGCTACATTTATGAGAGTAATGAATGTTGTGTTCATCCTTTACATAGATGAATTTTTCATTGTCTACTTGTATGATATTTTAGTCTCTATTCGAAGATGGGAATATCATATAATGCATTTCAAGACAATATTTGAACTCTTAAAGAAGGAGAAGTTGTATGTTAAATTGTCTAAACGTGAGTTTGGAAAAAAATCTCTGGTATATTTGGGTTACATTGTAGGGAATGGTCAACTAAAGACATATCCTACAAAAGTAAAAGTTATTGTGAAATGGCCCAAGCCAACGACTTCCACAGAAGTCAGGAGCTTCTTAGGAGCAGTACAATACTGGAGGAAATTCATTGGTAACTTTTTTTTCATAGCAGCTCCTATGCATGCCTTAACAAGTGAGAAACAAGTCTTTCAATGGGGAGGAAAGTAATAAAAATCCTTCAAGACATTGAAGGAAAAGATAAGCACCACACTCGTTTTATCTCTGCTAGATCTACAACAACCATTTGAGATTCAAATTGATGTAAGAATATAATCCATGGGAGAAGTATTGATGCAACAAGGTAAACCTATATGTTATCATTATAAGACTTTTACTCAAGCAATAATCAACTATCCAACATATGATAAAGAATTGTATGCATTGGTATACAATGTGAAGAATTGGAAGCATTACTTAATGGGGAAGGAGAGCATAATTCATACAAATCATCAACCATTACAATATTTGTAGTCACAAACCAAGCTACAACAATCACAACATTTCAGGTGGATGGGTTTCTTACAACAATTTCATTTGGTAATCAAGTATAAGAAATATATTCATAACAAGGTTGCAAATATGTTGTCAAGACCATTGATCAATGCATCTACAACATTAAGGTATAATCCCTTAGTTCATGAAAGTTATGTTGAAGAATATACAAGGGATGATGATTTTAAATATATGTATATGGATTTAATTCATGGCAATCAACAACTAGATTATCATATGCATGAAAATTTGTCATATCATCTTGGAAAAATTTGTATACCCATAGATGAAAGAGTAAACGTAATTAGAGAAGCTCATACATATCTCATTTCTGGTAATTTTTGGGTTGGTAAGACAATATCACAGTGACATAGATATTGTTATTGACCTCGAATGAATGAGACAATTTCCAAGCATGTAAAAGGGTGTGTTATGTGTGCCACAAGTCAGCCTAGCAATATAAAGTTGGGATTATACACGCCACTTCTAGTACCTTCTCAGCCATGGGAGAATATTTCTATGGATTTTTTAGGGGGTTTTCCGATGTCTAGGACATGTCATGATTATTTGTATGTTGTCATGGATAGATTCAATAAGATGTGTATTTTAATGCCATGCAAGAAAGAGGTCATAACTGAAATACAACACATATGTTATTTACTAATGTATGGGTTCATTTTGGATTGCCTACATCTCTTATATCAGATCGAGACTCTCACTTTTTGGGAAAGTTTTGGTCTCATTTATGGGAGCTAATGGACACTAAGTTAAAGAAGAACACAACTTTTCATCCACAGACAAATGGACAAATAAAGGTGGTAAATAGAATAGTGGTACATCTACTTCGAGGATACTAAAACAAGCATCCTAAACTATGGGATGAACAATTTCCCTATGTACAACATGCTTATAATCATGCCATGCATTCTTATACTCAGAGAAATCCTTTTCAAGTATGTTTGGGGTACTTTCCTAAATCACCTATGGAGTTTGATTTTGGAGAAGCAAGTAAAGAGAATGGATAAGATGATATAGATAAAGATGAGAGGTTCATTCAAAGGATCCAGTAGGTACATCAAGTAGTACATGAACAATTGGAGAAGAGCCAAGCCAAACACAAGGCTAGACATGATAAACATCGGGTTGATCACCTGTTCCAATTCGGTGATCAAGTATGGTTACATATCAACAAGGAAAAAATTAAAGGTGAAGGTAAAAAGCTCAGTCCAATTTGATATGGTCCATTCAATATCTTAGAAAATATTGGTACTAATGCCTTTTATTTATATCTACCATCTTACATGCAAATGTATTCAGTGGTAAATGTTGAGAATTTGAAACTTTATGATCCTCCTATGATTATGGATGAAGATAAAAGTATTCAGGTTCCGATAGTTGATGATTTTGCTCCAGAATACTTGAATGAGCTACATGAAGATGTTATTCTCGATAGAAGAATCAAGACTTCATAGCGAGGTGATGTGGAATACTTTCAAGTTAGTCTTAAAGGGGTAAAACAAGAAAAGAAAAGTGAATCGAGATCAGGAAGGTGAGGGAGATTTACCCTCACTTAGTTTCTGAATAATCAAAACTTCTGGTGGTCCAAAGGGCTTCCAATGGGGATGAATGATCCAAAAGGATCTGAAACGCTCACAGAGGTCTAGGAAGATCTGAAATGTTCATAGAGGTCCAGAAGGATTAAGAAATGCTCAAAATTTGACCATCTCAAATTCTCTATAAAACTACATCATTGTGTAGATCTTAGCAATATCTTTCCAACGACGTAAAAATCACCTCAAACAAAGTTAGTATGCAAAATTTATGGTTGGTCAAAGTTCAGGTCAAACCAGGAAAAAGTTAAAGTAAAAAGGGTCAAAGGTGACAAGTGTCACCAATGTAATGGTGACACATGGAATGACTATACATCCAAATGATGTTGACATGGAAACACCCCAAGGTGCCACGTGGCACACTGTACGTCTAACCGCGTAGGTGATTTGGAAATCCGTATGGCACAAGGGGACCAATTGTAGTTTGACATGTGGCTTGGTCATACACTTGGTTGGTATAGGTGGACCAATGAGAGACTGCCACATGGCAATCCCTCATTGGCCTATTATGGTTAATGATTATAAAAAGTATAGGATTCAACGAGGCTCGAATCCATGAACTCCTATAACCTTACACAAGCATCCATTGCCATTACCCCACACATTTGTTTCTTAACCATACATGGGTGACTTATATTTAAGTTTGTTGAAGTGTTTAAACAGGTGGAAAAAGGGCCGAGTGATAATCCCTAGACCCATGGTTTTATTCGAATACAATGTAACCATAACCCATATCCTGCAGAGGAATTAAAACTATACAGAAACCAACATACTATTTATATGATATGGATTATAACAAAACAACGCAACAACCGGTGGTCAACGAGGATCGAACCCCTGGCCTACCATATAGAATGCCAACATTTTAACCATTGTGCCATAGGCGCTACACATTACGGGATGCCAAACAAATTGTATTTAAGTTGATTCCGTGGGTTATCTTGAAGCTCGAATGGAGGTTAGGGCCTATGCCATATTTAATGGGTGCAAAGAGTGAGGCAAGGGACACATTTTGCAGAGTAAGGATAGTCTCAAATTTCGTGCTGAGGAGGTATCAAGACTTGGGATTGCACTGTAATGCATGCCAATAGGTTCTTTGATGGAAACAAATGAATTTTATTCTCATTTTTCTCAAAATTTCGCAAGGAATTCGATGGTGCACTCTGTTTCTGAGTTTGAGCAACATGTAAAGAGGTCATTGTAAAACACAATCATTTGAGCATTAATAAATATGTCTCTATTGGAAGCGAACTCAGAGACGTATCCCAAATTGGGTGAACTTCGTTAACAAACTTGTGTATGTGATTTTGATATTGTTGTTCTATTTCGCTTGGTTATTTGCAATTTGTTTATCATTAAAGTGAATTTGGATAGATAAGTTAATTCACATCTATATTGCAAATAGTCAAACAATCATTATTATTTTGAAGATCAAGTAAATGTGTATGTGTATTAAAGAATAATTAGCATCTAAGGATTTTTTGGATCATTTAGACACCGCCTCTCTATTAGAACACTAGCTCTATGATCTACCTAATCCTTTGATTCTCCAACATGGTACTAGAGCTAATGGTTTGATATCTGGCTTATTGTCTACAAGTATTGTGGAGGCTATTTTGTATGTTCTCCTCATGAATTACATTTATTTGGTAAATTGAATCAAGTTTTTTTATTTGTAGATTAAATCTAAGATTAGATTAGTAGATCAACATTATGAATTCCAAACCAAAGCCTCTAGTTCTAAATGGACACAATTATAGAATTTGGGCACAAGATATGGAAATATTATTGACCAATGAAGTGTTGTGGTAGTTTACAAAAACTATGGTTCTAGATAAAAAGAATGGCCACCATAAGTTTGTCATTAATGGGAAGAAGGATGATATTGTAAGAGTCATAATGACCTACATCTCTAGGGGGATTCACTTTGATACAAGCGATATTGATTTCTCAAATTCCGTCTAGACGAAGTTAAAGACTCTATCTGATCAAACCAATGAAAGTCAGGTTATACAGATTGAGAAAGAGTTGATCTCTTTGGATCTTGTATCTTTTGAAAGAATTGAAGACTATCTTGTTTGTGTGAAGGAACTTCAATTGAAATTGGGTGAATATGGAAAATATTTTTTGAAGAAATATGGCCATCTCATAGCATTGATCTTGTTGAATATGAACACACGTGTGATGTGTTATGCTCAAAATTCTATTCCAGTTCGACCTCTAGAAAATATGATGGTGAGGATTATATCTTCGTCTCTTTCTGTGGTTTACTGATTAGGGTACATGAAAAATTTATTGATGAAGGGAAACTTTAGGTCAAGTAGCAAGCCTATTTTTCTAAGTGAAAAGGTCGACATAATTATAGTAAATTATGTCGCTAGGAGAAAGCATGTGACTATGTTGACCAAATTGATGAGAAGAAACATGGTAATTGTAATTCAACCAATAAAGGTAGAAATAAGAAGACTTGTTGCTATTGTGGGAAATTGGGACATATGGAGAAGGTTTGTTGGTAGAAGACCAAGGACCTAGAGGAGAAAGTAAAGAAACTTGAAGGATATGTGCCAATTGAAAGATCAACCAACCTACAAAACATAACTTCAAAATCTAAGGTAGATAATGATAGGTTTTCTGTTACTTCTTCTTAGGCCTTGCATGCTCATACTACTCAGAGTAAAGGGATAGTGGACTTTGGTTGCACCCATCACATAGATAAAGATGATTCTCTCTCTTCTTCATTAAATGAAGCTATAGAAAAAAAATCTTTGTAGAAAATGTTTTGTTGAAGGAGAAACTAGTCTTTGCACTGGTACTTGTATTTTTCGATTGGATAAAATTGTTTCATGTGCACATTGGTGCTTCAACAATGGCACTTGGCTCAATGCTTGCACAACCAGTAGAAGGTAATATTGATCATCCTATTTATTTTTCTGGTTGAAAATGGATTGATGTAAAATGAAACTATATAACTACATAAAGAGAGGGCCTTGCAATGGTGTATGTGCTACAAAAGTTTAGACATTACATTTTAGGTAATGCATTCAAGTTCTTCATTGTTTATTCTATGCTAAAATTCTTAGTCAAGAAGCCAATGTCAAGGGGAATAATTTATATATGGTTGCTTCTATTTCAAGAATTTTATTTTAAAGTGGTGGTTAAGCCCGAGAAACATAATGTGGGACTTTATCACTTGTTTAGGCTAGAATCAGGAGAAAGCAAAGACAATGTAGATGATGATTTTCCCAACAAACACTTATTTTAGGTCAAGGTGGTACTAGATAAGTTTAAGAATATTGCAGAGTTCTTAATGACTAGCAATGCACTTGAAGTCAATACCTATCGATAGTGATGATAACTAGTAAGTTGTATGGAAGACTGCCAACTTATTGCAGGATAGTTGTACAAGCTTGGCCTAGATGGGATCCTACGTAGATGTTTCTTTGAACATGAATGGGGTGCAATTATATATGAAGCACATGAAGGGGTTGTGGGTGGACAGAATGCAAGAAAAACAACAACCAAGAAATTACTACACACAATATCATAGTGGTCCTCATTGCATCTGAACGCTGAGTACCATAAGAGATGTGATGTTTGTCAGTGTGTGGGAAAACCATCTAGACATGATGAGATTAATTTGTTTCTTTTTGTGGTTCTGGAACCATTTGAGAAATGGGCTATATATTTTATTGGTTTGATCAATCCCGCTATGTAGAGTATTGGAGCATGCTACACCACACCATGACAAAGTTATTAACATGTTGGGTTAAAGCTGCACCGATCAAAGATTACACTATAGATATTACTACATGGTTCATTTTTTAGATTTTCATAATGAGGCTTGACTGTCCAAGGGTTTTATGAGTGATCATAGTACACACTTAATCAATACCAAAATCATATCATTGAACCAACAATTCATGATTCATCACCAGAAGAGTACACCATACCATCCACAAGCTAATGGGATAGTGGAATCTTTTAATAAGATCTTGGAACATGCCTTGAAAAATATTTATAATGTGGAGTGAGATGATTGGGATGAGCCTGTTCCTGCAATTTTATGGGTGTATAGAAATACTTGTAAGTAGTCAACGAAGAACACTCCATTTTGACTGGTTTATGGAAAATAAGTGCTGATGCCCTCAAAATTCATTGTTCCAAGCATGTGAATTGCAGTAGCTACAAAAATGGATAAAAATGAATCTTTGTAGAGGCATTTAGAGGATCTGATGGAGTTGGAAGAACACTATATTATTGCAAGGTTTAATCTAACAATAAATAAACAAAGACAAAAGGCTTGGCATGATCAAAATTTTCGGTCAAAGGTAATGGAACTTGGATCACTAGTTTTACTTTTTAAGAATCCAGGAAAACTTAGGATGAGATGGTTGATATATTTTTGCATTGCATACATATCATAAGTTAGTGTAGTAAAATTGACAAAGTTGGATGGACAACCAATGAAGGGCATGGTGAATGGAAATTGGTTGAAGCCCTACTATGACCCGTTGGAAGCCCAATAAATGCCTGCATAAGTGACACATTTATACTATAGTAGAAGTAGAGTGTGGTAGTGAGTTAGTGGTTGATGAGTTTTTGATTGTGGTAAAGTAGTTAGGGTTTATGTGTTTGAGTTAAGTTGCATGTTGAAAGTATATATTAGTTAATTTTGTTTTAAAGGTGGTGGTTGTTAAGTAGAATTTATGCTATGATAATAAGATGAATAGAGGGACCAAATTTTAAAATGGTGCAAGCCCACATTCTCTTGTTGATGTGATGGGTGACCTTGACAAGAAGTAGACGATGATGGTGATGCAACATTATTTTAAGGGAATATTGTGGGAGGAAATCCAAGAATATGATGGTAAAGGTCGTCTAATGCAAGTGAAAAATAAACACAATTTTAATTTTGTGGTGAACATTAAACATTGGTGCATCCTGATATGAAAAATTGTGGGTGGAGTGTTTGACAAGTTCATTGATAGGATTTGCTATAAGTAGAAAATAAAGAGTTAGGGATTGTATCAATGTTTTCAGAGTTTACTTATCATAATTGAATAAGTGAAGGAGTATTGTATGTAACTGTTAGTATAATGGTGACCCATTTAAGCCCAAAGACCATCAAAAGTAGAAGGACCATAAGGAAGAGAACATGCTCATTGTGGAGGTCCATGAGAAGGTAAAACATTGTTGAACCATTGATTGAGAAAGTTTGTATTGTGGGTTTTTCCAATTTTAATTTGCAGGATGCACACAATTTTCTAACTTCTAGTTTGTTGTTTATGTTGAAACAAATGAATTATCCAATGGAAATGAGACTATTGATCCAAAAGTATGGGCATGAAGACTGTATAGATATGGCATTGTGTCTTTGCTCAATGTGCCCCACTTTGGATGGAGTACACCAATTTCTTGTTATGTTAGGTTTTTACTGAGTCACTTGCATGGAGGCTACATGTGGCTTCACCACTCACACCTTGTTGATCTATATGTATTACATCGAGTTTCATGTTTTCTATGATAGGGAGAGGATGAAATGAAGGTTATGATGGCTCGTAATTTCATCAAAAAGGATATTTATCATAAGTATACACACAAAGGTACATGTAGTGTTGTGATTTCAACTGTCTAAGATCTTGTGGTAATATTAGCCACTCAAATTTTAGATTTCCAATTAGTTTGTAAATGTTGAAAGGATGTATGCTCCATGGGTATCATCCATGTAGTTGAAAGGTGTGCACATGGCATCAAGATGTCCTAGGTGTTATATATTTAAAATAAGTTTCTCACAGATTGCTTGGAGGCTCAACAATACTACAAGGATTTTTTTCTATAGTTGGGTATTACAACTCTAAGCTATGATCAGATGAGAAGCATTGGAGGAGAGACCCTTCAACATTGAGGTCACATAAATGTTTCTAGCACCCAAATTCAACACATGTCAGTATAATAAGGACATGCTAATGCAAGTAGATATAAATTTGGATTTTCAACATTGGTACACAAGAGTGATACATGATATTGTTGAATCCTTCTTGATTACGTGGAATATTATCAATAATTATAATTAATTAATTTGTTTTTGACATTGATATGGATAATTTTTATGTGAAATCCCACACAAATCCATATGCATGTCTTACCTTTTCATATTTCTAAGAATGATATTCAATCTACAATGGTGTGATGCATTGAGAACTCACACTTGTGACTTAATTCTAAAGTTGAGATCACATATGTCAAATAATCTCACACCAAGTATAAACAAGAGGAAGACAACACATTAGAAATGACATCTAAGACGTTTTTGAGAGAATCAATTTGTCTGAAAAATGTTAAGAGAAAATGTGAATGAGAACAAGAGAAAAAATAAGCAGTGCATGCCACACGACTTATTAAAAAGAGTAGAAGCAATATAGGAATTATCATTTCATCACAATCAATTGAAGGATCCGTAAGGGTAAAGGAACCACCACACAATTCCAATCGATTTCAAGACCTAGAGAGACAATCCATGCACCAAGCTAGTCAAAATTACTAGTGAAAACACAATTGTTATCATCATAGTCAACAAATATTCTAGACTTGTAGAAAAAAGAGAAAGAATACCACAAATAACTCTGGAAAATACATCAACATAAAGAGGCAACAAAAAACTTAGGTAAATCCCCTCTTTCTTTAGAAGGTACAAAATTTCTGCACATGATTTTACTATCTAGAAAAGATGCAGAGGAACTAGCCCCCCTCTTGGGAACATAATGACACTATATCATGTGCTCAACTAACTATTTTGTCTCCAAGTGCTAGTAGGAAGGTACTTAATGGCCCAAGGGTTCAATGGAGGGTGTTGCAAATACATTCTCTATCCTTTGCGACTCATAATGCTTATGTGCTGGGTGAAAGATCACAATAGATGTTGCATGCAGAACTTGTTATTTCTGCCATCCCTTCAAGGGACTTGTCATTTTATGTATATGATATGATTATCAAACTGTTGGAATATTCACTAATATTGAGAGGTGGGTGAATCAATATTGAACACTTTTTACCAATTTCAATTGCAACATTAAATTATCATTGATTCCATTCAGTTATGATTTCATTTAACATATCATAAGCATATAACCATAAAAAAATTCATCAAATCATGCGCAGATAGAAGGTACACCAGTATTTTATGTGGAAACCCAAATGGGAGAAAACCACATAACACTTTATTATATATCAAATATTACATTCACATGAATCACCAACTTACAAATTCTACAACACCAACTGGAAGGAGGCTAAAACCTCCTATTTACAGGCTCCAACCTGAAGGAAGCTACAACTCCATGAATTCTCCAGCTCTAACTGGAAGGAGGATTTGACCCCCTAATTTACAGGATCCAACCCGAAGGAAGCTCCAACTCCCTGTATTCTCTAGCTCCAATTGGAAGGAGGCTACGACCCCCTAATTTACAGGCTCCAACCTGAATGAAGCTCCAACTCCCTGTATTCCCCGGGTCTAACTGGAAGGAGGCTACAACCCCCTTTCCTTGCCCCTTCCTTCCGATCTGAAATACAAGTGTAGACTCAACCTATCACTGACACTGTCATTGATAATCAACTTTTCATTGATAACCACTCTCCTTGATAATAAACTTGTCACTATCATCATCTAACCCGTCCCTGCCCCTGTCATTGATAATGATACCTCATCATCAATAAGACCAGATCCACTCTCATAAATCATACACCAAGACCATCACCAAGAGGTGTATAAAATCATATGCTAATAAATGTGTATCATATCATCCATGTAACAAGCATGTGCCATATCCATAAACCATGTGCTAAGATATGCCTCAATATGTGCCATAACATCCATCAACCATGTACTAAATCATGTACCATAACATCCATCAACCATGTACTAAGATATGTACCATAACATCCATCAACCATGTATGAATATGTGCCTCAAACATGTAAACATATACCAAATTACATCTCAAACTATGTGCCCAATATCCAAGATGCTCCTCAATCCATATGCCAAAAGCATGCCTTAAGCATGTGCCAAACCATCCAAAATATGCCTTAATCATATACCATAACCATCAAAATAGAAAACATAGAAATCATACCTTTAGTCCTATAGAAATATGGTGTATGTTATCATAGACCTGCAGACCTTCCTAAACTTCAAAAATAAGAGAATAACATCTTCTTCAAACTTTACCTCAGTCTCACGGGACTATTTTTTTGGATTAGACACAAACCCTAAATTTCAACAAGAATAACTCCGTACCTGTAATGAATAAAGGTCTGAAACTTGTACCCAATATTATCCAATATCTTCTATGAAATTACTCCAAGTTTCACTCCTTGAATCATCCGTGAAACAAAGTTATAGAGAAAATGGAAGACCTTGCCGAATTCTAGCCTATTTTTAAGATATAACTTGTAGATCATGTCATGCACATAAGATTTGCTATTTGGTTATGAAACTCACATAAAACATATTACGAATTGTAGTATTTCCAATGCAATTGGTCTCATAGAATTTGGATCCTCTATGAAGTACTTATGACTGTTTTTCTTAGAACACATGTTTGAGACTAGTTTTAGGACTAGTAAAAGACCATATATTCCATAGAGTGTATCTACAAAAATTAAAAAACCCAAAAGATCAATTTTTTATCACAGGTACCTTGATATGTCTTATCAATATCCTCTAAGTTTTTCTATTTGACTCATTCTAGAACAAAAGTTATAGCAAAAATGGTAAGAAGACCTTTAAATAACATACCTTAGAACACATCATCAAAATACTTCATCCTCCCTTGGAATTTATCCCTTCTTCACTTCATCTTCCTTCTGAAATTCACCTCATATCTCCTTGGTTACCTCAGATAAAAAACACTTGAGTTAATGTAACAGATGAACTCCTAGGTGCCTTATTTATACTAGATCTGACACCCTCTTTTTAGGGCCGACTTGACCCAAATAAAATTTAGTTTAATTTTTAATGATTATTCCATTGGGGCCAACTTTACCAACAATATCCTTAATATTTATTTTAATATTAATTTCAATGGGGACGACTTGTCACTTCTTGTTACAACTATTTAGGGCTTCTCAACCATACTTCAGGGCTTCCATCTTCAAGAGGGCATATCTCTTCAACCACGAGGAACCACATGGCGTACCACCTACTGTTGGAAATAAAATGACGAGGACTATCCATCTATGAGATTTTTTAATGAATTAATAGAGTCCATCATCCTCTTTTTCCTCAAACAACTTCGGGCTTCATGACCACATATCTGGGCTTCTTGTATACTTCTTCAAAGCATCTTCCCATGAGGGCCATGCTTAAAGCTACGCCATAAGGGGACCACTTTGGAGACTTATTCAAATACACCCATCACTTCTATATGCATCTAAAATTTCTTCAGGGCTTCTTCTAGGGTTGACCATGGTTGACATCAATGACAACTAACTATCCAACAATCTCCCACTTTGGCATTGATGGCAACACTCATACTTCACCTGTGACCAATGCTACCGATATTTCTCTCCCCCTTTGACATCAATGGAAAAGGGTAACTTTGTATGGGGCTGCTCACCCAATATTCATGCTTCTAATGTTTCTCTTATAATCTTCCTCTTCCATTTTTATATCAATAGTGAAGAGTGACTCCCCCTGACATTATACCTTCTCTGAATAGTCTCTCTCTGTCTTCATGCGCTACCCCTGTCTTCATGTCTCTAATCTTTCTCTTCTCCTTTGAAATTAACGGTAACTTCCTCTGACGATTTCTCCCCCCCTGTCTCCTTTTACAAGATGTCATTTGGATCAATGTGGGGCTTCATGTATATGCTTTCTTTCCTCTCTTCTCGTGCTCTTTGTCCATTGGTGCTTCTTGTTACTGTAATCTAGTGATGTATATGAAAACCATTCATGTTAATATTCCTTCATTACTTGAATTCAAGTTTTCAAGGCTTGTCATCTTCACTAAATTGACATCAATGACATAATCAACCAATTATCTTATCTTGACAATATAACTATTCCTGATGGTTTTTCTCTGTCAATACGCTTTACTTCTGAGTCATATGCATTACAATGATTCCATCTTCCTTTCTGCAATTCCTTATGATCTCATGATTTCATCCATTGTTATGTACCTTCTTTGATTTATGTCAAGTATTGTCTTCTAGACCTGCCACATATCTCATGAATTCATTTATGTCCATGTGTCAAAAAATCATCCATGACTCCGCTACACACGATGCTGAACTATCTATCACTTTACTCTTCTGAAGACTTCTTCGACTTTTTTGTAACTCATTACTACATATTCCTACTTCTAAAGCTATATACAAATCAAGCTCTACATGTCAACAACAATCTGTACTGAATATGTTCCTTCCTGAACACATGCTTGAAATATTCCATACAATCATGCATCTCTGCCTCAAAAGTGTCAATGATATTCTTCATAACTTCTTGAATTTTTCGTACCTGCATGACAATGTTTTCTTGAAAAAATTCTTCTTAATCAACCACTCTGTCAATCATAATATGTCTTCTCAAAATCTACAACAAACACTTTAGACTACCTAAAAGATAGTTCTCTGATCTGCAATATTTGCTTCCTAGAATCCTCCTCTTCAACATTCATATTTACTAGGAGTCTCCAAGCCGGATGTCTTAGAAAAATGAATGAAGCCACTCTAATGCAGAGTCATCATTGATATCTTCCTCTTTACCTGTGGATTCATCATGATTTCGTACTACTGCGAATCCTAAGAGTATTATTTCTGGGAGTACTTCATTCACTTGATCTTTATTCACATGTTCTTTATTCACCTCCTCTTTTTTTTCTTGATTTCTTCTCCAAACCTTCTTGTTCCTGAAGGAGGTATCCATTATGCTTCTACAATCACGAGCTATGTGTCCATAGTTGTGGAATTTTTAACATTCAATGTTGTAGCGGGCCACATAAACATTTATTTCTTGAACATTTCTTCCATAATCTCTACAATCTACAACTGTATATCCAAAGTTATTACAAGTAAAAAAATAACCATAAAAGAATATTTGATACCTAGGAGTGAATGATCTTCCTTGTGATGTAGTCCTTCTGAATTCATGCCTTGGCTAATCATGATATTCTCTTCTATTGTTTCCTTCACAATGATTGAAGCTTCTTTGATACCTGGAGGTAGAAGGTCTTCTTTGGAATACGTCTCTTCTGCATTCATTCCTCTTTGAATCTTGTTGTATATGGTTCCTTCCTTTGAGAATGTCAGCATAATTCTTAGCCTTCTCTTCATTCTTCTTTTCTAGAAACTTGAAACTCACCTCTTCAACTTTTATTACTGGTTGTGTGGAGTTTCCTCTCTCCAACTTTCTTGATGGGATTGGTATTTGCATATTCTTTACATGAGGTCTCTCCAGTGTATCCAATACCTATTTTGTTGAATGATGAACTTTCACAATAGGTAATATCTTCCAGTAGTTGAGAGCTATTCAATTTCTTATTGATATCGTCAACTTCAACCCTTAATGTAACAACTTATTCTTGAAGCTTGTCACAATTTTCTTCCTTTTTTATCATCTAGATTTTAACTTCTTCCATTCCTTTGCTTATTCAAGTTGGGTCTTCGAGGAGATGATTTCTTCTTCAAGACTTCCTTTTTGTTGACTAAATTTTACTTCAATATTATTTAAGTATTTATATTTTTCCTTAAGATGACTTTTCAAGATTTCTTTTCTCTTCTCTGCTTCCTTTCTTTGTGATACAATTTCATCTTCCAAATGCTATTTTTCTTTCAACCAATCCTTGAGATTTTCTTCAATCACTTTCGCTTCTTCTAGTTGAGATTTTATATTTATGATAACCTTCTTGACTTCTTCAGAACCTTCGTTTAGCTTGATCAATTCTTCCTTGAGAGACTTTTTTTCCCTCCTTTATTTTCTTACCTCACTTAAAACACTGATTAGTTCAACCTCGAAATTCATTATGCCTTTTTCATAATCTTCTTCTGGATCTTCCTAACATGATGATCATATTTATTATCGTTCTATTTTGGTATGACCTTTATCATGATCAACATGCTCTGGATCTATGATAAGAGGAGTTTCCTTATAGAAGAGATTATGTATCTTATCCCAAATCTCTTTGGATGATGAACATTGTCCCACTTTGTCTTTTACTGAATCGGGTAATTCTTCTAGGATGAAATCCATTGCTATTTTGTTGTTTCTTTTCAATTCCTTGTTGGCTCTAGTCTTTGGTTTCTTTGAAGTGGTGTATCCTGTAAAAACTGGTTTCCAAACACAAAACCCATGTGCCTATAATTTTTTTTTCATTCTTATATTCCACATATCATAATGCTGACCATCCTGACCATCAAATATTGATATTCCATAATCTTTGTATCTATTATCCATGATCTACCTTCTAGTAGTTAGACTAATTCTTAAAGGACCTTCTTTGATACCAATTGTTGGAATATTCACCAATATTGAGAGAGGGGGGAGGAGGGTGGGGTGAATCAATATTGTACACTTTTTACCAATTTCAATCACAACATTAACTTATCAATGATTCCATTCACTTATGATTGCATTTAACATATCATAAACATATAAACATAAACAATACATCACATCATACACAGATACACAATACACCAATAATTTACATGGAAACCCAAATGGGAGAAAACCATAGAATGATTTCTTATATATCAAAGATTACATTAGCAGGAAGCACCAACTTCCAAATTCCTCATCACTAACTGGAAGGAAGCTCCAATCTTCTATTTGTAGGCTCCAACCTGAATGAAGCTACAACTCCCTGAATTCTCTAACTCCAACTGGAAGGAGGCTCCAACCCCCTGATTTACACACTCCAACATGAAGGAAGCTCCAACTCCCTATATTCTCCAGCTCCAAATGGAAGGAGACTATGACCCCTTGATTTACAAGCTCCAACCCAAAGGAAGCTCCAACACCCTAAATTCTTTGGCTCCAACTGGAAGGAGGGTACGACCCCCTTTAATTGACCCTTCCTTTCACCCTGAAATGTAAGTGTAGACTCAACCTATCACTGATAATAAACCTATCACTGATAATCAACCTGTCACTGATAATCATTGTCCCCGATAATCAACCTGTCACTATGATCATCCAACCTGTCAGTGTCCCTGTCACTAATATTGACACCTAATCATCAATAAAATCAGATCCACTCTCATAAATCATACACAAATACCATCACCAAGATGTGCATCAAATCATATGCTAATAAATGTGTTCCATATCATCCATGTAACACACATGTACCATATCCATAAACCATTTGGAAAGATATGCCTCAAACATGTGCCATAACATCCATCAACCATGTACTAATATATGTACCATAAAATTCATCAACCATGTACTAGGATTTGCCTCAAACATGTTAACATATACCAAAGTACATCTCAAACTATGTGCCGAATATCCAAGATGCTCCTCAAACCATATGCCAAAAGCATGTCTTAACAGTGTGCCAAACCATCCAAGATATGCCTTAAGCATATACCATAACCATAAAAATAGAATACATAGAAATAATACCTTTAGTCATGTAGCAACATGGTGTATGTGATCACAGACCTGTAGACCTTCCTCAACTTCAACAACAAGAGGATAACATCTTCATCAAACTTTACCTCAGTCTCGCGGGACTAGTTTTTTGATTAGTCACAAACCCTAAATTTCAACAAGCATAACTTCACAACTGTAATGAATAAAGGTATAAAACATGTACCCAATGTTCTTCAATATCTTCTCTGAAATTCCTCCAATTTTCACTCCCTGAATCATCCTTGAATAGGCATTATAGCGAAAATGGAAAACCTTGTTGAATTCTGGCCTATTCTGGAGAGTGAACTTGTAGAGGATGCCACGTGTTGAATATTTGATATATGGTTCTAAAACTCACACAAAACATAGTAAGGACTGTAATGTTTCCAGTGAAATTGGTCTCCTATAATTTGGATCCTCTATGAATTTGTTATGACCATTTTTCTTAGAACACCTGTTTGAGACTAGTTTCACGACTAGTCAAAGGGCCTATCTTCCATAGAGCGTATATAAAAAAATACAACACCATGAAAGTTACAATTTTTACAAAAGGTACGTTGATATGTCTTCTCAACAACCTTTAAGTTTCACTATCTGAATCATGCTATAAAATTTTTTATAGCAAAAATGGTAATATTACCTTTAAATAACATACCTTAGAACACATCATCACAAGACTTCATCCTCCGTTGGAATTTTGCCCTTCTTCACTTCATCTCCCCAATGAAATTCACCTCAAATATCCTTGGTTACCTCATATAAAAATTACTCGAGTTAATGTAACAAATGAAATCCTAGGTGCCTTATTTATACTAGATCTGACACCTCTTTTTAGGGCCGACTTGACCCAAATAAAATTCAATTTAATTTTTAATGATTATTCCATTGGGGTCGAATTTATCAACATTATCCTTAATATTTATTTTAATATTCATTGCAATGGGGCTGAATTGAAACTTATTATTTGCAACAATTTTTCTTCTTTTAATTAATTTGGGGCCGAGTTGTCACTAGTTGTTACAACTGTTTATGGCTTCTCAACCATACTTTGGGGCTTCCATTTTCAATAGGTAATATCTCTTCAACCATGAGGAACCACGTGGCATACCACCTACCATTGGAAGAGACATGAAGAGGACTATCCATATATGATATTTTTGAATGCATTAATAGAGTCTATCATCCTCTTTTTCCTCAAGCAACTTCGGGCTTCATGAACACATCTCTGGGCTTCCTATAGAATTCTTCAAAGCATCTTCCTGTGAGTGCCATGCTTAAAGATACACCATAAGGGGACCAATTTGGAGACTTATTAAAATATACCCATCACTTCTATATGCTTCCAAAATTTCTTCATGGCTTCTTCTATGGTGGACCATGGTTGACATCAATGGAAACCAACTATCCAACAATCTGTTTAGCCCTAATATTGGCTCATTACCCCTTAATTGGGGCATATTATATTAGTAATGTTATTTTATTTATGTCGGCTTTAGGCCATTAGTTGTAATTATACCTCCTAGTCTCCTATATATACCAAGAAGACANTACTTGAACATTTAAGTGGGGTAAAAGGAGGTTGCCCCCTCGAAGAGGATCATTATCTGAATTATCTCTTTTTCAAGCCATTGAGTACTTTTCCTGAGTTTTTTCTATGCTATATTGATGTTTGGTTCTTAACATATGGTATCAGATCTCAAGGTCTTGGGGTTTCGCTGCTACATCTGAGACACTGTGGAATTTTTGATATAACTATTTTTCTACAATGTTTCAAAAGGAACGGCTTGGAGGATATTTAGTAGACAGATCAAGGTACGTTGGGTTCAAAATTCATCTCCTGAGGCCTTATACTTTCAGAGATACAACCTGTACAAGATAGGGTTCTGGAATCATCCTGAAATGAG